>VYZT01052813.1:659-127183 GCA_013400735.1 Pomatostomus ruficeps
CCCCGCCCGCCCGGTGGGACGGGCGGGCGGCCCGCGGCGCATTAGCATACAGCTGCGGGCCCGCGGGCACGCGCCGCCGCCCCCCGCCAAGGCTGCGCACCGAGACCCCCCTTCACTGCCGGGGCTGCGCAGCGAGAGCCCCCTTCACCAATGGGGCTGCGCAGCGAGAGCCCCCTTCACTGCCGGGGCTGTGCACCGAGACCCCCACTCCCGTCACTGCCGGGGGTGCAGACCGAGACTCCCCTTCACTGTCAGGGCTGCACACCAAAACCCCCCTTCACTGCCGGGGGTGTACACCAAAAGCCCCGTCACTGCCGGGAGTGCACATCGAGAGCCCCCTCCACCGATGGGGCTGCACACGGAGACCCCCTTTCTATGCCGGGCCTGTGCACCGAGACCCCCCGCCACAGGTGGGGCTACGCACCGAGACCCCCATTCCCCGCCGTCTCTCTCGTACCTGCAGTCGGCAGCAGTCTGTAGGTGTCGGTCGGGGCGTACATGGGCAGGTGGGCGCGGTGGCGGCGCAGGTAGCACAGGACGGACTCCCGAAGCCACGGCGGGCCGGGTTCCTGCTCCGGCAGGCCAGGTTTCAGCTCGGGGCGCTGCTCAGCGGCAGGGGACTGTCCGGGCACCTGCGAGACAGAGCTGTCAGACAGACAAGCGGGACTCGGGGCACACTCCGGAGCCACGGACTGTGGCAGCGGGGACCGAAAACGGCCTGAAAACGCGTCGGGGCTGGGACGCAGAGGGCAGTGGGGCACCGAGTGGGGCTCACAGTGATGGCATCGAGTGCACCCTGGGGCCGGTGGTGCTCGACTGTTCATCTCTCCATCACAAGTGACGGGCCACAGGTGCAGGGGTTGTGTGGAACAAACCCGTGAGGAAGCCCCGACTGTCCCGACACGGCCTGTCAGAGGGGTTTTGCCAGAGGAATTCCACACATTCCCCCCGTCTCCGTGCCCTATATTTACTGTGGCTTTTGACCGAATCTCGGCACAGCCCAGCTGCAGCCGGAGGACCAGGCCATTATTCCTGATGGACGACAAGTGCTGTTCCGGAAGGTCTGGCACGGCACGTGTGCCCCCGGCGTGCGGCAGCATCCAGCAGCTGATGGAGGTGCAGACCCCAGCCCTGCCATCTGCATGTTTGCATCGCCGGAGCTGTGCACGCCGGCACAAACACATGGCTGTGATCCCCGAGGGGTAAACAAGCCCCGCGCCAGCGGCCCTGACAGAGCCCCGTGCTGCGAGGGCAGCCTCGGGTGACAATTTCAACACAGGCTAAACGCACGGTCCCTGTCCCCAGAACATGAATGTTTTTTCTATGAAGTTATTGCTTTGATTAGCAAACATTTCTGTAAATACTATGTCATGGCACTGATTTCTACTTTCTCTGATAACTAACCAGAAATATCTCACTCCTGTGCACTTAGACACACAGCTCTTAAAACATCTCTTTCCCTCATTTTTACACTTCATTAGTAATTTTTCTGTATGCTGAAATGAGCTAGAATATGAGCAACAGGAGGCAAAGACAGTAGGTCTCTTACTTCATATAGAAATACAACCAGTCCTGATGCATTAAAGAGATATTCCATGAGCATGTGGTACCTACTGTGTATCTGGCAATGAGCCCAGAAGGAACACCCAGTGAAAACATAAATGGTGACATTTAGCAAATATATTTAAAATCACTTTTAGTAAATATAGTTAAAATCACTGTGAAAAAAAAAAGGAGTCCAAAATGCCAAATTTTCATTCAGATGCAGATACCACCCCCTATGTCCATAGGAACAATCCTGACTCACAGAGCTGCTTCCAGTCCATGCAGGGGGACTCTGTGTGAGGACTACTGCCACAAAGACAGGGTAAGGCAAGTGAGTCCTTAATTTGTAGGGCACCAATTCCCCTCTCTCTGAAGTTGTTCACACTTACAGCATGAGAAGTATGTTTGAATGATGGCAAGAAAAACACTTCACATCAGGCCCCCCATTCTGCCCAGAACTTAATTTTATACTCTTTTATAGATGTCTTCCAAGAGAACCCAAATTAAACTGCACCAAGACCTTTTCTGGGTCAGGACAACAGGAGGGAAATTGCTCTGAGCCCTTCGGGGAGGAGGCAGGGCTGAGCACGTGTGGCTATAGCTGGGACGCAGCAGCATTGGGCCATAGAGATGGGTGAGCCATGGGCTCCACAACCTCCTTTCCTCCTGCCACCCTGCCTCCATTTACACTCAGTTCTGTTCATTTTTTGCACAGTTAAAAACTCTGTGAACACGTTTCAAACCCAGTGCCATCATCTGGAACCACACGGGGGTAAACAAAGGCAAAACCAGTGTGAGCAGGGGCCAGGTGAACTGGTCCTGGGTAGTGGGTTGGAAGCACCGAGATCAGACCACAAATTCAGTTTGGGATCAGCCAGAAGTTCCTCAGGGGGTGGGAGAGGCAGCTCTGGGGGCTGCTGGACACCTGTTGTTATTAGTTCTCCCCACAGAGCACAGTGACTTTGGATTTTGGGCAGGCAGTTCCAGGCTGCTGAGGCTTTATGCCTCTGCCTATGATGCTAAGGCCAAAGCTGTAAACAGCATTAGCAAACATTTTAATTTCACCCTTATTCAGGAAATCCACTTATCACTGAAAAAGCCAGTTGCTTTCACCCTTTGGACTACAAAAGCCATTCCCTGTGGGTAGGTGTTGAAAAATCTACTCATGCTCTCAGCTGAGACTGATGTAGGATGGCTTGTAGTGTGTTCCTCTTAGGGAACAGTACTAAACCCAAGGGGATAGATAGACAAGCCAGGCTCCAAATTCCATTGGGTACTTGTACTAAATTGCAGCTATAATGCAAAAATGCAGTGAAGGAAAACAAAGCGAGTTCAAGTTCTACTGGCAGATTTGAGAATATGCCCAAACAAGGAAACTGAACAATGTGCTGTACGTGGTAACCCCCCTGTGAGGTACACAGTCTGCTCAGGCTTCCCCGAAGAGAGAGGTAAACAGAAACATGAAGCTCCAGGATAAAGATGGGAGAAGAAACCAAAGTGAACAACACTAACAAATTACCTAAATAATAAAATGCACTCGGTAGTCGTTTTTCTTACCTGTTCTGACATCAGGGTTTGGCGCAGTTCCTTCTGCAGGTCAATAAACCGATCGTGATAGATGGCCATGGACCAAGGTTCCCTGAAGTAGCTGGGTAAAAAAGAAGAAATTTAGTTATCTTGTGAACCTCTCATTAACCACTAATAAAGTATTTACCTGCTTTTTTGCCTTTATAAATTACAGTTCTGGACCCATCATGATCGTTTGTTCATAAAATGCCTCCTTGTAACAGCATGGTCAATCAATTCTTTTAATGGATGTTCCTGATGTACAGCCAGCTTCAGTAATTACATTTAAAGTGGCTTAATTCAGAGCTGTGGCAAGACCCAGTGAAGAATCCTGATTTTATCAGAATTTAAAAGCCTGAAGACCTGTAAAGAACGGTGTCTCCATTATCTGTCCTCATTTGAGAAAAGCAGATTGCAGGATTAACTGAACTGCTGCATAAACAAATTAAATTTGTGTAGACAATGACACAAATGTTGTTCATCATTAAGGTTTCTGGATTAATAAAAGCCAGAAAAACAGGCCACCACAGCGCTGCAATATGTTCTTTGCGCTAGTGTGATGAAGCTAAATCAAACTGATTCTAGGAGGAAGCTCTTGTAACTTTTTCTTTCAGTGACAGCATTCACAACAGCATTCTTCCATGAAAAAGGAGGAGAAGGATGGAGAGGACACAGCTCCCTGTAGAACCTGATGGCTGTAAATATAACCAGGAGCAGCCAGATTACAAAGCTGTGATTTACTTCTCTTTATAATGAAAGATAATTTTTACAGCTTGGATGACATGGTCAGAGAGTAATTCTCGTTAATGCTCGCTGCGGTCAGGAGGTGTCCTGTGCTCATGCTTATAATGACTGAGCAGATGTCAGCAGGGTCACCCGGGAAGGTGGGAGAGGAGGACATTTGCGACCAACACTCATGCCTTGGGAATGGCAGCAGGACCCTGGCAGTGCCCTCAGGAGTGCCCTCACTGCCCTTCTCCCCTGGTTCAGCTGTGCGGCCTTTAAGTGAACACCTGCATAAGGCAACTTACAGACACTACACTAATTTAGTAGTTGTGAGATACCTGTCTACAGAGAACTAATATGCAGTTTCCTCTCTACAGATTTTACTTCTTCCATATCCAAGAGCAGGATTTCCTCCTCCTGCTCTGAATGACACCTCAGCTCTGTGCACCTGGCACAGCTTGGCTGGACATCCACGCGCTTGGCCCCTCTCTGCCCCAGCACCCCCATTCCTCTCTGTGTGCCAGGCTGGCTGGGGCTGCCTCTCAGAATCTGCATGGCCTCCAGCACAGCAGGGCTCTCTCCCACAGATGTTTTCACAGCATAAATATCCATGGACACAATTCTAAACACCACATCCTTGCTATGGCAAGTGCTGCCCAGCCCAGGAGTTACGGGGACTGACACTTGCCTGCTCATTTGGATATGCAGGTTAGAAAGGATAAGCTCAGCTTTAAGGATCCTTATTTCAGTAACTGCACACCCCAAATGTGTGCAGAGACCTGGAGAAAAACACAATACCTCTAAATATTTAAAACCCCTTGAATTTCAGAAGGAAAACCCCACCCAACACAAACCTTTAACTCACTGTTGATAATAAATAGCAAACAGAGAAAGGGGGGAGTTATACAAGAATACATTAAAGGTAATTAAAGACTCTGTTTTTACTGATATGCAGTGGTAACAGCCATGTTCCACTGGCCAAATGTTTTGTCTTCAAGCTGGCATTTTAATTTTGACTATAACCCTGAGCAGATGATTTCCTCTTTCGACTAAGGCAAACCTTCCAACTGCCTTACCTCAGTCAAGGGGCTCACCTGCCTCACTGAGGTATTGCATTAAATGCTCTTTATAAATGTTTCAGGGGTGCCAGTTCCATCTATAACCACAATTTTAACTCTTCTTGTCAATGTCCACAGATTTGGAGCTCAAAACCTGAAATGTTTTGAAGTTCAAATCCAGTTTGGAACCTTTAATGCAAATAATATGCCCATTTTTGGGGAGCAGAGAATGCCTTGTCCATATTTTTTACATAGGCTGCCATAAGGAGCTCCCAGTAACCAACATTTACTCCCAGACTTCCTTCACTTCCCTTCACCTGAAGAAGGCCAATAGCTATTTGGAGATTCACCTCACACAAACAATTCACTTTCTTTGCTGGCTCTGTTCTTCCATCTATTTATCTTTTCAGTTCGAATCACCTTTCTCAGGGGGCACACGGTGTTTCTGACAGAGCAGCTCTACATATGGCTGCTAAAGGGAAGCTTAATAATGAAAAACCCCATTTGAAACCAACAAGTTGACTTTCTGAGGCTCATTCTGAATTTTATTACCACTTCAGCAGCAGTCCCTCAGGGCAAGCCATGGAAGGCTTCAAAGTATAAAGCTCTTCAGTGTACGAGATGGAGCTGGCACGCTCCCAACAGGGGCTCAGCAGCTCCTCTGCTAACACAAGAACAGCATCTGCCACATGTGTTTGCATCATTTAGTCTTTCATAACCTGCCAGAGTCATCAGGCTAAATACGTACAAGATGACAGTGTTTGCCAGGAGCATAACGGGTGTGCAAACTTGGTCACTTCCTAGTGGGGATCCCTGCTGGAAGCCTCTATACCAACAGCAGCAATCGTGGGAAGGCGTTTGTGACAGGTGGGATGGAATGGGCTCCAGCAGAAGACAATCAGCAACATCCTTTTCATTGCTAAGGAGCTGGGCTCATCTTTCATTAACAAACAATATTTCAAGTCTCTTCTGCCTCATTTGTGAGGTGTAGCCTACATTAGATGAGAGGTGAGGAGGAAGGAAATATTTAAGTGGTGTCCTGTACAAAAGGCACAGAATCCTTGCCTTTGCAAGAGATATAAAGAAAATGGACAGAGGTGAGCACTGCTAGCAAGCAAAAATGGAATGTGCACACGGCTGTCCACCCAAGAGCTACCTAGAGCTGCTCTCCATTTCATCTGCAGAACACACCATTGTTAGAGAAGAAGCCTGTGCCCCTGTGGAAGATGGTTCTATGTCCTAGCAGTGAGGACCCAACACTGACCTGCCATCTGAGTCAGGTCTGGTGGCATGGGGCATAGCACAAGCAGCAAGGTGTAAGCCAGAAAATCTTAAAAACTGAATGGAAAACTTTCAAACTAACACCCTTGTTTTCTACAATGATGAAACAAAAAGCAAGTTCTATAGTTAAAAAAAAAGATGAGTCATTTCAGCTCTGTGGCACATCCCCTACCTGCAGGGGAGTTTGTCCATGCCAAATCCCCCATGCTCTGGCCCAGGGTCCAGTGCCAAGGATCAATCCTGACCCCTGAGCTGTGCCTGTGCTCCGGTGCCTTCTCACTACAAGGAGGCTGACATGAGGACGGGATTTTCCACTGCTCAAAGGGCAGGTGGCACCTCGTAATGGTGCCTTTGAAAAATCCCTCTGCAGACTGGCGCGTCAGTGACTACAGGTTTGGAGGATGATATGTCTGAGGCTGTTCTTATGCTACTCAGAACTTCCATGGAAACAACAAACCCAAATTCAACTCCTCGCATGCCTCCTACCCCTGTTCTTCCACCAACACACATACACTCGAGGGAAGTTCACAAACTCTGACAGTCTGTGATGTGGGTTGAATCTGCAGCTCTCAATAAATGTCTCTAAGCAAGCCTGAATACAAATCTCCTGAAATCCCATTTGTTTCTTCCCAAAGCCATCCGTGAGTCACCAGTGCCCCACCCTCCATGCCATTAAGCCCATTGGCCCTCCTGATGATGGCTGTGCCCTCAGCACCAGCACTGTGAGCATACACAGAGCAGCACCATGACTTTTAGTAAACAATACAAGCAGTTATTGATCAGCTTAATCTCCTGGTGATCTGTAAGGAGTGAAGAGTCTCCTTTCCTCTCTGTTGCTTCCCCAGATTTGTACAACATGGGGAATTTTCAAGCTAGATGTTCATTTTTCTAGGTTGGAATTTCTTTTCTAAGAAGAAATGTAATGCTTGAAATGCAAAATTATCCAGGCTGCACCAGCTACATCTGGAAGATACTCTGCCCCTTCTCAAACCCTCAGACCTCAGGACACACAAAGTCATTCCCCAGCATGCATGGATGGCTCTGGTGGATTATGGAAGCTGAGTCTCTCAGTGGTGCCTTTGGCACCTGATGGCCAAAGCCCCCCAGTGCTGGGGTGCTTCTGCTGAGGGCCCAGTCAGGCAGAGAAAGGCTGCTGGTACAGAAATCCCAGGAATCACCCCAGGAGAACAAGCACAGGAGAGATTGAAGCCGTTCAGCTGACACAGGCTCAAGTGGAACACAATTATGCCAGGAGTGCCTACGCAGAGCAGGGACTTCCACTTCTCAAGAGTGGGAAGAGTAAAGTATTGTGGAGGGATAGGATGCAATGCAATTTGAATTTTCAGGCCATCCTGACAATACTTCCCAACCACAGCTTGCAGGTGAACAAAAGTCTCTCCAACACAAGCACACAAGAGGCAACATCCTATCTCACCAGGAAAATTCAAAAAGTGTTGTTTTGAGAACAATATATGCATGTCTTTAAGACTTAATTACAAAGATATTGTAGTACTAGCAAAAGATACAAAAATATTTCCTGATATACCTTGGATAGCTGGACCAGGAATCACAGTGTGTTAATTTAAAGACAGTATAAATAAAACCACTGAGCATTTCCAGCATTCATCTGACCAATAATTTTAGAAGACAGCTTGTTTACATAGGTAAAATGCAAGACCAATTTGTGTAAAATCCCCTGGAGCACCACCTGAGAGCATTGTTCTTCTGCACAAAGGACATAACATATTCCCTGGCCTGCAATTTCTTAACATTCACCTACAACTGCTGAACAGTCAAGCACATGTGAACCAACGGCCTGTTTGTACCAAGAAAGGTCTTTACTTCCTTGCTCTGCAGTTCTGCTCTCTGAACACCTGCTTGTCCAGGCATTTGAGTACCTCTTGTTAAATTCAGTGATCCAGGACTCTTACTGCTCTGACCTGGTAATTAGTGAAATCAACAGCCTTCTGGACAACAAATCTGTGAGGGAATCCACTGAGCAGATTCACAAAGTAACAACAGTGCTCATGAATTCACAAGCTGACGTTTCTTTTGTCCCTTTTGAGAAGAAAATCCTGGAGAGGAAGCCTGTGCTTTTTTACCTCTTCTCACAGAACCTGCAGCGTCTTGTCTTCGGAAGATGACTGGTTTAAACCCCATGGTTTACAATCCCCTTTAAAACACAGCTGCAATGGCAAACCAGAGCAAAGGACAACTGCTCTTGCAATTCCTGTTCTGGAAAAATGGCCACTGAATCCAGACCTCGTTGAGGGTGATACTGCTCCCCCTGGCCCAGACCCAACCCCCCCTGGGGCTGCTGCAGGGACCTGCTGACGTCAGGGGGTGACACTGCACCACTCGCCAGCATCCTCCCTTTGCAAATGCCGGTGATCCATCATGACTGATAAATCAGCTCTGTTGCTGCAGTTTTAATATCCTGGAAATGTTACAGCGCTGTACCCAGAGGCACCTTCAGAAAGCAGATCCTGGTATTGAGATACTGCAGCCCTTTCCTGTTCTCCTCAGTGTCCTCGGGAGAGACTCTGTTATTTCAGCGCTGGCGTTTGGTAAAGTTTAGACACCTTAGTAGATCACAGCAGTTATGGTGTATTGACTCTCACTGAACAGCTCTCTGAACTTTCTGAACTCTGTGCTCTTAAAAGCTGACACAGAAGCACTGCTGTCTGTGCTCTCTCTATGAGCACTTTGTGGCTGACCCTGAAATCAGGCTTACTGCATTTTTTCACATAGTACTATTTCACACATAATGTATTATGGAACACAATTTAAAGGAAATTAAACCTGAGGCACAAAATCATCAAACAGGCTGTGTGCAGGGGTATGATTGCTTTTCTGCAATTGTTTATGGATTCAGAGTTCAATCATTCATAATGGCTTGTATAATTACTAATATGAATCAGCAAGGTTTGGCTGCAAATTAATGTGGTAGGGTTCAGCCGACGAGCTTTTACTTACTAATTCAAACGTGGGGTTTCTTAGTAACATGGCTCTTCATCGGCAAGTTAGCTGCTCCTTTAAAACTACATTAATATCTAGAAATCTCCAGCCATTTGTATTGATTTGCTCTGTAAGTGCAGCTGTACCAGTGCACCGCGGGGTTAGCGGTTAATTCCAGGAGCGAAAAAGCCGTTAGTGCTTTGATATCCCTTCCATGTGTTCCTCTTTCCTTATCCTGTCTCTCTCTTCATGAAAAGCACACACATTTCCTCCTAATTAGGCTGCAGAACATACAGAGCAGCACCAGTCTCTCTCAGTCACACTCACTACCTGCTACAGTTCCTTTCTGGTCTTTTTTAACCCTGCAGAAAAAAGGTCTCACCGTCTGCCCAATGAACAAAAGCCTAAGGTAGAATCCCTTAAATATAATCCCAGTGTGCTAATGGTGTGGGATCCAGCAGATTCCAGACAGCAGCAGGGAATTCTAGTGTTCTTCTTAACAAACAACTACTCTTCATTTCAGAAAGCCTGGGTTAAAACCAGCTTTTCTATGTAGCACACATTTCATGTTTGAATAATCACTGATTATCCAGCTTATAAGTAATGAACTTCTCTCTACCTTTTAACAATAACGCTGAAAACATCAAATGTTCTTCTTTTCCTCAATGTATTTGTTATATTGTGAGGTTTATTAGCATTGAGTCAATAAACAGTCCAGTGCAGTGTTTCTGCTTAACAGTCTCACTGAATGATAGTGCTTAATAGATCACCTTCAGCCTAATGTTAACAGCACCAGGATGTGGGAATTGAACTTCAGTGGAAAAACCTACATAGTTACCTCAAAATAAGTGGATGTTGTTCATGCAGCTCAAAATACTTTTGAGCATTTAGCTTGTACAGTCAATATGAAAATGCAATGTGAAAATAAAAGACAGGGTTTCAAGAAAGCAGCCAAGGAAACATCTGGTGCTGTTATCCATGTTTATAGCTTCTGAGTGGATTTTCCAAAGCCTCTCAAAGAAAGGGAGCCTGACTCCCTTCACACATTCCCACTGCATGTTTGGCAGCCTCATGTTCTACGGCCTATCAGTACCTGGTGCAGTTGAAGTTGTGCCACTTTTTGTGATTTTCTGAATCAGAGTGCTCACCTCTTGGACAGCAACACCCACCATGGCCAGGCAGCATGCAGGCCTGCCAAGAACCACCATAGATCGCCACAGATCCATGCATGGATTCCCTGTTCCTTTCCTCAGTGAAAACTGAATCCTACCTGCATTCTGGTACTGGAAAAACATTCCTTTGGGACTACATTTCAGCTAAATCCCCTGTGCTTTTTGTCCCACACACAAGTACTGCCACATAACCCACTTTCCCAACCCCTTCTTGCCAAAGAGCCCTGGTCATGTCTGCTGGGGGCTTCTCTCTCCTCATGGTGCCCAAGACCCCTGTGCAGAGCAAGCAAATTGTCCAGTTTGTTAAGTCCTTAAAATGCTGGAAACCAAGTTATTGAAACAAAAACTAAGTGATTTTGAGCTCTGCCTGGATGACTATGCCTGTGAGGTTTCTCTGCTCATCACCCATTAAAACACGCAGTGCCTTTGTGCACTGCTTCCCAGGCCTGACCCTGTTCCGCCCTTGCTGTCCTGTAACAGGTGCTCCCTCACCTCAGTGTCACTGTTAGCGCCACATGCTGAGACACAGCTAGCATCTTCTGCAGGTCACAGCTGACAATGAGTTCATTAATGCACAATTACAAAATCCCAAGTAAAAGCCACTCACACCTCATTTGCGAAATAAGCTACTTAAGTATTTTAGAAGCTACTGGGTCAGATTTTTATGCATTTATGTTAGATTTGATTTTCATTAATGCCAAATGAAGCTTACATGAAGCACTTCTATCTCATATTAAAGGCATGCTGCCAGTGAGCATCCATTTGGTTGCCAAGTATCAGGAGACTCCTCTAATTATCTGTTTTGTACTTAAGATGCAGCAGAGGGAGATTCCACCGCTCTGTGGACATGTTCCATAACTTGGCAACTGCCTTGCAGCTGCCTTCAGCTCAGAACACAAAAGAGGGTCACTGGCTGGTTACATTCCTCCTCTGCAAAGCAGTGTGGAGGACTGATGACCAGTAAATGTATAAACTTAGAAAGAAAAGAAAAAATGCTTCAGACCTCTCTCCCCACCCCTCTCTTTTATCTGCTGCTAGGGCAATAATAATGGAAATAATCTGAAGGCCTCCCAGCAAGCAAGGGGAGGACAGGAACATGGTGTAGAGTGTGGTATCCTTCAGGTCACACCACTGGAATTCGCTTTCTTTTTCCTTCAGGAGAAGCCTCCCTGTGAGAAAGAGCCTTGCTCTTGGGGACTCAAATTCTAGTTAATTTTTTGAGATGCAGCCTGATGGGAAATGAATAAAAATTGCAGAAACGCCTTCCTGAAGTGGATTCCAAATCTAGTGAGTAATGCCATTGCACTCACAGGTGACAACAGGCTCGTATACAAAAATCCTCAGGTTTGGGATACTGAGTCTTTGGTTCCTATGTTTTTTCCTGCCCTGGCATAGAAGAACTGCTCTGTCAGGCCCCTCTGCTCAGGAATGTCCTGGCTGCAGGCCCAGGTGGAAGGAGAGGACCCACTGCATGGCATGAGGCAACTGGAAGGGAGGGCAATGCGTGCCCACTGCTTCACCTCCTCCAAGAGCCCGGGTACTGAGGGCAGGAGGCAGAGCAGCAACCAATCCTTCCTTTGGTGGTGGGTTAAGTCCTGCAGCTTTTAATCCCACTGAACTCATACCCAAATCAGTGGAACTTTTCTCCAGAGAAAAGGAAATTTCTCTCATTATTCCCATTAGCCGTGGCTCCAGACACACGACCGGAAGGGGAGACTTTGTCAAGTTTGCTGGATCTTGAGGGCCTGTTGTTAATGTTAATTTGAGAATGGCACTGGCACATTCTGGCCAGGAAATCTGGTACCATGGGGTTAACTTTCAGCTCTTACACCAAACGCAAATCAGTGAGGAAATTCACTGCTAGGTGCAGTCTCTAATTATTTAAAAGATAATTTGCATGCTACACAGAAATAAATTAGCTCCCAGGTGACAGCTGTTCCACTGTGTCCATTCCTGGAACGAGATGCCATGCTGGGAAATCTAAATGCAGACCAAAAGATTAAAACACTGCACTTTCTTGCCTTGTAGGAAGGCTCTTCCCAAAAGAGAAGCATAAAGAAGAGAGGAGGGGAATGGATGTTTCAAACCATCACGTTTACAAGCTTACCTGACAAACCACATTTTCACAGTCTATATTTTCTTTTCACTAAGGGCACTTCACATTTTGACAGAAGATGTGGATGCAAGCGTAACTTGTACTAGTTCAAAAGGAAGGTTTTGAAAGTCAAAGAGAAAAATCAGTCCTAACATCAGGTTTGTGTTCATGTGGGACCCTTACAGACCACGTGAACAAGGCCCAAAACAGTTGTTCTTTTATCACACACATAGAAATCAGTGAATGCATTTTCCTATTCTGTACCAAAAACCAACCAGGCACCACTTCCTCTCTACATAAAAGTCTCAAGACAACTCACAAGAGGTGCTAAACCATTCTTCAGTGTAATGTTTTTCTAATAAACAGTCTTCTCATGGCTTGGTTTTAACACTGTCCATTGCACACCGCACAGACATATATGCACATTTTATGTCACCCTGTATTGTGGGGATGTAGATGTATTGTAGATGTGATATGATATATATATTATGAGAGTACATTATACTGCCAGCCTTCCTCTGTTTCTCCATGTCCTCCCGAAAGCAGAAAATTCCTTTGCCAGCTTGCTGTGTGCCAGGACTGCTCCATGGGGGTGACAGGCAGTTTACCTGTTACACCTGTTGGAGAATGCTCCCTCCTCGCAGGAAGGACATGTGTAACAGGAGCACCAGGCTGGGAGGAATGAGAATGCATGTGTGTGGGTGTGTGTGAAAGTGCCACAAGAACCACACAAGCAAGGATTAAAGAGCAGCATATGTTCACTGCTGCACAGCAACATATGGGATTTCATTCATATGACCAAAGAGCAAGAAAAGAAGGAACAAACCTATCTTAAGATAAGGTAAAAAGAAGACTGAAAACGACTGGAGGCAGTAAAATAACCAGATAAGAAAAACCTGGCAACTGTAATTCAGGAATTCTGCCACAGGCTAATGAGAGGTGAGATAAAATAATGAGGCAAAAGGTCCCAAACAACATCACTGTCTAAAGGCTGTAAAAGACAAGTCCAAAATTAGTTCATCATCACTAATTAAGGAGAGCTGAAGGGATGTGATGAGGCCCTGATATGTGGTGGCCCTCTGTTCAGCACACCAGTGATCCTTTGGTCAAGGTCAGGAAAATACTGCTACCTGTGCTGCAGGCTGAAATCCCAAAGCAAGATGATTTATTCTTCCAGATGTTGCTACTGGTGTGAAACTTGCTGGTACATCTAACAAGTGACATTAACCACACCTGGGCAAACAGCCACGGCCTCAGTGTGGCTCACAGAAAAGATGAGCTCACAATGTGTGTGCACACTGTAATACCACAGAAAGGACTGATGGTACCTTGCCACAACCTGAATATTGAGTTCTTCCAGTGCTCCAAGTATGATCAGCAAGAGCTGTGACAAGGAAAGGCAATCACCTACTGTCTTAGCTCATCTCTCATGCACTTGTGTCACCCTCCTTCAGTTTCTCCTTAACACTTGCTGACAGCTGTTCAGGTGAACTTCACATCTGCCCCGTTCCTCTCTTGTAAAACAAACCCAACATATGCTATAAATTGAAATCAAGCCCTATAGCAGCAATAATTCACAAGCATCTTCTGGACCACAGCACACCCTTTACAGCAAACTTTCACCAACGGTTACCTAAATAACAACGTTTAATCTGAAAATTTTGCTGCCATTTGTGCCTTTCTTCCAATCACTTACAAATGTAACAAAATCAAACCTTGAAACGTTTCAGGCACCACTATCAGCTTTGTATAACAATAAAAACGGATCATTTGTTCCTGAGCCTGGCTTTCTGTCTCCACCCAGCCGATGTAAGGCAGTACTTCACTACTCCATCTGTGACAGTTTATGTTCCAAAGCACCATTTGTGAGGGATTTCTTCACAGGAAAATCTAAAGCAATGAAAAATTCTTTCAGAGGAGATGGCACATGACAAGAACTAACCGGACCCTTTAGTCTCTCTCACCCCTTCAGGATTTATCACCAGATAAAAATAGGCAAGTTGTTGAGCATGACTATCACCATGAGTTATTTAAAATCTCCCTAGAAACCTTTGGCTTAAAATTTTGATTCAAAGTGACAAAAATACTTTTAAAGGCAACTTTTGAACCTGAATCTCCAGTAATAAAGGATTGTTCAGATTCAGCTTAATGATTAACCTACTGAATACTCTAAACAAACATGATAAAGACACTGAAATGCTCTTTCAGGTGAGTGATAGTTAACTAAACCACTGCTCCTCCTCTAACTAAATTTCAGACACACAGCTCTTTCCAGGAAGGTCTTCAGGACTTTCATTTTTACCAACAATTTTGCTAAATAATGGAGAATATTTTCACATCTAGCTTTCTACCTCTTGTTCCAAGAAAAACCAGCCAGAAGACAAACCATAATAAGATAAAACTTAAATTCTGCCAGAATGTAGATTTTGTGCACAACATAGAGTTTCTCTCACCTGTAGAGGTCTGTGAGCTGCCCGGCCCTCCAGCGGTAATACAGGTCATTAAGCAGGCGCTCGTGCTGTCCGTACAAGCAGATATAGTTGGAGACAGGGAAGGGTTCCTTGGAAAAGCAGGTGATGCTATCCACCATACTGTATCTGTTGAAGTGTATCCTGAAGTAATTCCCATGTCCTGCCTCTCCGGTTACAATCTCCATCCCCTGGAACAGAAAACACCAAGAAAGCTGTGGAGATGGAAGGAACACCTCACCTGGCACATGTACAGAGTCAGCGAGGGGTTCCCAGCCTGTAGTTCCCACTGCTTAATATCCACAACCCTTCTTGTAAAATCAAGAAACCACTCCTGGCACAGTGGGTCATCAGGCACATTGCTGGGGCTTGGACACAGATTTTCTGTGTGGTTTAGTTTGGTTACTGCCCACCCAACTGTGCAGCACCGGCCAAGTGCCACTGCAGACACCTGGGGATCCAGGGCCCTCCGGCTGTGCTGGCAGTGTGACACCAGATCCACAGGGACCTGTGACCTCCTGGAGTAGCAGCTGGAGTCAGGAGGGATGCCCTGAGGCACCCCAAACAACACTGGATAGCTCTGTTTGGGTAACTCAATTGAACTCTGTTCAGCCTTGTTTATGACACAGAGCATACACATGGTGTATCGCGTTTACTGGCAATAAAAGAACACCAATACTGGATGTTTGTGCTCAAACTGTAGCATTTAGCCTCAGCTACTTATATCAATCACTTAGACAAAAATGTAAAAATTTGCTTCAAACCTCACATTGAAGTGGGATGATCAGATAGCTTGAAGCTCTTTTTTCAAGCTGTATTCCTGTTACAGTTTTATACATTTCTACAACCTGTTGCTAGGCTACAGAAATCTTTAGTATTTCCACATCTGAGCTAGGACCTTTCACTAGCTTCTCTTATTTCTTTCTTAGGAAATTCTTTCAGGATTTACATGAAGTTTCTGGAGTGGCTTTAAAGATGGTCTCTTTTCAGGTAATCAGCAGGTAATCAGAGTGGCAGCAAAAGAATTCTAATCATATCCCAGCAATTTGGAGTAACAAAACCAATTTCCCTCTCTGATAGTCCTTTCGGCTTTCCACTACATGCTGCTTTGGATAGTTCATCCTGGATCTGAAAAACAAGGTGAGCCATGCTTTGATTCCTCTTCCTAAACCATTTTCTTTTTTAAAAGCCCATTTCTTTCATTGCTGTCCAGGTTTTAAAATCAACACTGAAGCAGCTTTTTAAAAGCTGCTCTTTAAATCAACCGCAAAAATGGGCTTGATGCAGAAATTCCCACGGAAAAAGGTACAATCTGTGTGAAAGAAGATCTTGCCTAGGTGGAAAGTCCTCTTCGGCTTTAAAAGACATTAATCTAGTCCTTTACTTGCCTCAAATCAGGTTCTCCAGTAAGAGAAGCACCTCCACGTTTGCGTGCTGGGACAATCTGCCATGTAGCCCCATATGGGGCGTGTTTCCCTGTGTGCTGTTCCAAGACAACTCTCATGGCTGCAGGACTTGCTATTTATTTTCTAGCAGCACAGAGCATCTCTTCCACAATACTTCCTGCTATTCTAGAAATCAACTGAATTTCCCTGACAGACCGCCATCATCTATATGCACTTGCAGCACCATACTGCAGGGAGCAAAGAGGTTCATCACTAAGGTTGAAAGCGTGAAATCCTGGTAATACTGTCCTGTGTCCTCTGTATGGAAACCAGGCATCTTTGGAGAAAGCCAAACACCAAGAAGTGTGGAAAGGAACACCTGAGAGGTTCAGTTAATTCTGTGATTCCTCCTGGTTCTCCAGCTGTACCTGGTGCATATGGTGCCCCCAGGCCCAGCTACCCTAAAGAAGAACATCTTTTCAAACAAAGGGGACGAAACAAGAAAAAGTTCCATTATTTAACTTACATTATCACATGGGTCATGTTCTACATGCAAGGGCGTGGGGATTACTGGCTTGGAAATGTGCAAGTAGTTATAACCTCCAGGAAGAACACCACCTGCCATAAATGAAATGACGAGATTCATTAAGTCATTAACAATGAAGAAAATAATGTATTTTTTGTCCTCCTTCTGCCATCATCTTTTTCCACTACATAAGGAGCTTTGAGAGCTGTACTGCCATGAGATGGACCTGCCTGTACTACAGAAGAGCAAAAATACCTCAAAGGGGATGGAAGTGTGACAGAAATCCAGCTGGACATACCTTGAACTTTACACCTTCTGTATATGGGGACGAGTCTGTCTGAGCCTTCTGGTGGCTTGGAATTAGGCTGAGGGGTTGGATCAAAGAGACTCAGCATGGATGCAGCAAGCTCAAAGCCGATCTCCTTGGAGTTGAAGTTGCTATGTGTCAATTCATCCCTATAGTATCTCCTGGAGAACTTTGTCAGAGGACCTGCAGCCCTGATGCTGACATCATTGGTGCAGAATTTGGCATCAATCACAAGTCTTCCATCAAATACAAGGCAAGCATCATTGATGGCCTTAAAGGTTTCATAATCCACCGCCCTGTAGGCAAAGCTAAAAAATGCCTAAAAAGAGACATAAATAAGTGAAGATTATTGTATATTACTTACTGGCTGATTTCATAAACCAAAACCTAGACTTTATTCTGAACATTACTTTAAAAAACAAGAATATGAGATACAGTGTCATTTTGGCAACACTGGCACAGCAGAGAGATCCTTCTGATCCAGCATTTACAGCTATCAAAGTTAAAACTAAGACAGTAGAAAGGAGAATTATTAAACTAGAGTCATCTGCTTCTGGTTATTAGATGGTTTAAAAACTCCAATATTTGCTACATCAAAGAGCCTGTGTAGCTGTGCCTATTTTGTGTTAGTACAAGCATGGAACATAGACCTGAACCCTTTGTGAAGTTTGTTTTCTTTCAAATGCTCAAGCCAACCTGAAACCCCAAGGAACAGAAAAGTGCCATGTATTTGGAATTTAGCAGGATAATTGTGTATTACAAGTGTTTTCCCAGCTGTTGAGCCTAACCAACAAACTGAGTTACTTTGGCTAACCAGCACAGGGACAGTCAATGAAATGGAAAGATCAGAAATTAAACTTGTTCAGAGGAAATGTCATCCTCATTCCAGCTATAGCAGCAGAATTTCAGTCAGTGGAAGCTGCAGAGGCCAAGGACCCTAAATCCATGAATTCCTGCTCTAAGTCTCAAAGAAAAAAGTCTAGTGATAATTCTCTCTTTTTGTCTTCTCATGGCATGGGCACAGTTCCTCTCCTGGGCCACAAGGAAGCAGAGCTCCTCTTCCCACACAGAATCTAGGACAGCATGACCAGCACTGTAAAGCAGGCGGTGCTGGGAGCAGCGTCCTCGAAGCTTTCTCCGGCAAAAGATAAACTCAGAGCTGGCAGAACATGGTCCCCAAATAAGTGTAAAACAAGAGTGCCCACTGGACACTGAGGGGTGAAAGGAGTAAGAATGACACGGCTGAGATGTTTTGAACAAGACCACAGCCTGCAAAGGGTACAGATGAAGACTGTCTCATTGCTCCAACAGTTTGTGAAGCCCCAGAGCCCTCACACAGAGCTTTTTCCACCATCAGTGCCTTCAGCTTTTAAAACTATTAGACCACAAGTTGCTGCCCCTCCAGCAAGAAATATTCCTTTACAGGCTGAGGAAAGGGTGGAAGGGTCTCAGATGAGCATGTTTTCCCTTGTTGCCTTCATCCTGAACAGCCCAAGACATAACTGTGCCTGGACAAAGCAGTATCTGTAATCTGTCCTTCCCCTTAGCACCAGCTCAGGACACACCTGTGACCAGGGTAAAGGTGTTACCCAGTTGTATCCCCAAAGAGCTTTCCTGGGGACTAAGAGCAAATATCAAATATTCGACTGGCTGGATGAGCCAGCTGAAAGAACAGGCACAAGAGTGGGAAGCAAAGGAAGCTGGAAATTTTAGCAACACTGACATAAGCAGAGATGCGAGAGTGGAGGAGCCAGAGCCCCTGGGCTTGTTCATAGATAAACCAAGTGATGAACTGTGCACAGCTAAGGGAATTCTGACTATCTGAGAGAGCCAAAAATCAAGGCAGCTGTGCCCATGAGGGCAAGAGGACCACACAGCCCCACATCCTGCTGGCTGACAGGCAGGATAGTGTCACTGGAGGGGAGGGGAGGGCTGCAACCTCCAGGCGGGAGCCATCTGTCAGCCTGGGCAGGAGGGAGGGAGGAGGGAGGGAGGCTGCTGCTTTAGGGAAAGAAGAGATTTTCTCCTGTTGTTTTTATCCTGCAGGACTCAACAAATTAAGTCCCCAAGAACTGCCAATCAACAGTTGATACTGGCTAAAATCCCAAAAGGCCCAGAGCTGCTGCAGAGCCGATTCCTGCAGAGCCTGGTCTCTCGTGAGTGCAGCTGCCTTCCTGGTGGAGTTGCTCTCCAGAGTCCACTCCTTCTCTGAATCCAGCCTCCCAGACAGCTAGAGGCAGATACAGGAGCCTTGCATGGCAGCTGAACGGGTTCTGGAGAATACAAAGCCCTTGACATCACAAGTAACTGCAGGTCTTTCATCTTAGAGGCTGTGAAAGAGAGACCTTGAGAGGGAAGGACTGTGGATGGAGGAAGGATGAGCACAGGGCACGAATGGGCAGGGGAAAAAAACCCCAAGGCAATGGGGGTCTGAAGGAACAGCGTAGGCCACGCAGGCAAGGCGGTGCAGAAAAGAGGGGGGCTGAAGGGGAGGTGATCAGTGGATACTGAGTTGCAAAAACTAGAACCACATTGAGATCTTTGTGGAAGGATAGAGAGATTTCAAGGAAAGAGAACTTGAAAAGCTGCATACAGGAAGAGAGTGGGAGGAACACCACTACTGATATGGAGACCAAAGTCAGGACACCGCCATGGATAAAAGTGCTGTGAGAGGTCTTCACCCACACCACAAAGGGCTTAACTATCCCTATGTTAAAAAGAAAAGGGCTGCAGAGCAGGGGGGCAAGCAGGGACCCTGACACCTGGGGAGATCTCTGGGAGAGGCACAGGGCTCATCCTCTCCACAGTTAAACCCACCAGCAGCACAGAGGAGAGCACACAATGGGGAGTGCAGAGGGCTGGCAGCTCCCTATGGATGCAGGTTTTGAAGTGACTCTATCAGAAGCGCTCACTCCTGTGGATTAGCCCAGTAAAGGAAAACAGAACTACCCTGACCGTTAGAAAGGCTAGAACCTGTCCCCAGTCTCAGAGCAGAGCCACACCTGTCCTACAGCTTCCATAAGATATTGGTACTGGAAGTGAAAAACACTGCAACCATTGATGCAGAGGGAAAGGAACCTGCTTAAAATATGTTTTCATTAAGTTACATACTATCCCAGTGTTTTTGGCTTCTACCACGACAATCAAATGCACATAACTATAGACAGGAGTAACTGCACATTTAAATAAGAAAAGGATTTCTGGAATTACTTTGAAAATGAATTAAGAGTATTTGTCACTCAGCAGTGAACAATTACTAGTGTGTCAGGTGACTTAAATACATTTTAATCCAAATCAGTAAGGGCATTAACAATAGGTTTATTTGGATTTTTAGAAAAACAGTCCTTGCAACTAAGAAGTGAATGTTCAATCTCCTAGAGACAATGAGGAAATAGATAAACCTGTGAAGGAATATCTAAATTTGATGGCTTTTGTGTTAAAAAACCAGCTTGAAGGAAAGGCACCGGAAGCTTGTACTTACTGAGCACTGCAGTTGGAGCAGGTCTGTGGCAGTGGTGAAGGCAGCCCAGGCAATGAGGCCGTGGTCACCCTGGCCCCACTGTGCCAGGACACTGTCCGGGTGCATGGCCACACCCGCCCCTGACAGGGCCTCTCCCACCGTGTGCTCCACGGCGGCAGTGCCGAGGCAGGGACTGGCAGAGCTGAGCGGAGCCTGCACGAGATGGATGCGGGAACCATCAATCCCAAGAGATAAGAGGGTTTCTACCGTGGTGTAAATGTCAATTGTATTCCCATAGACAATGACGTTCCCTAAGAGGAAAAAAAAAGGGGGAAAGATTTCCAAGACATACAATGAAAACCTTATTAGTATAACTCAGATGATAATAACATGGAATTGCTCTCTTTGACCCTTTTATTTCTCTGATGCTATGAAGCAAAAAATGTTACCTAGCAACAGCAGCTAAGATAATTTAGTGAAGAATCTGTACAAAACATCCCACAAAGTAGGCAAGTACTTAGCACAGAAGTATGATATTCATCCTGACCCCATAATTTGAAATTATTTTGATTGAAAAGCCTCTACGGGTAAATAAATAAATAAATCACCATTTTTATTTTGTTCTCCCCTCTCTAATTTTGCTCATTCAAAGGGCTGATGGAAGGGGGAGCGGACAGAATCAAATTCAACACATCATGCAGAAAACCCCCACAAGCTGTGGAAAGGCCAGGTTATAGAAAACAAGCCCTTGTGCCACATGGAGATCACCCGTGCTGCTGCTTCCTTCTGCCAGAGCCTGATCTCCAGAGAATGGGGATGGCTCTGCAGATGTACCTGTCCCTGGTGGTGGGGAGAGCTCGGCACCACTCTGAAGGCAGCTGCACATGGCACAATGCCCAAACCAGAGCCATCTCCACCCCTGCTCACTGCTGGGAGCTCAGCGGGCTGCAGGCAGCCATCCATCTGAGCAGCTGCCGTGACAGCAGTGTAGGAACTGCTGCTCCTTCTGCAGAGCATCAGCACCAGCACAAAAACTACTCCTGAATCCACTCCATCCTCCTGCCCCAGGCAAAGGGAGCTCAGACCTGACCCAGTCATCTCACCTGGCACTGCAGAGCTGCAGGGCAGGGCCCTGCTCATTCCCATCCTGAACTGGTGCCACTTCAAACTGCACAGTCAGAGCTGAGAAGGAATACGAGAAGGGGAGGGTCTGTTCCATGTGAGCACAACGGGACTCTCCAGCCTAAAGGCTAAAGCCCTCCTGGCAATAAGGGAGGCAGAGCTGGGATGCAGCAGAGCAGCTGTGTGCTTTATCTCAGGATGGTTTAATATATAACACACAAACATTTCTCTGAGCAGGACTGAGACATGCTCCTCTCCTCCCCATTCCCTCTGGCCCCCTGCTTGGAATAGGAACCATTTGTCTGCTCTGTGATCCACTAAGCCTTTGAGTAAGCCAGGCAAAATGGTCCAGCTTGTGTAGGGAACTCCTCTCCCAGGGGCTAAGGACCCTTCACAGGAGGGCCAGAGCCCAGCCCTGCAGGCTCCCTGTGCATCACACGCCCCATAGCCGTGCCATGCTCAGCTGCTCCGGCCCCAAACTGTGGGGTCCAGATGGAGGCAGGAACACTTCCACCTGCCTGCCCATGTCCACATCAGCTCCTGTGTTTCAGATATGACCTGTCAGCACAAGGATACCTCAAAAGCACCTTTCCAGGGCTTTCACATCCCATACCTGGGCAGCGCTGCAAACCACTCGCATGTTTATCTCCGCAGTAGCATTTACGTCTCACCACAAGTGACAGCATCTCCTATACCCTAAATCGTGTTATTTCATAGGCTAAACTAATCTCATGGACCATGTTTTACTGCATGAGATGCAGGGCAATACTAAACTGAGCATGCACACAGCCCCAAGCTCCCAAGAATATTAATGATAAAAATGTTGACAGATGTTCTACTATTCCCCTTTGACTACAAGGTTATTTTATTTGTCCCTTTCAGTTTGGCTACTTGTAGCTGCCAAAGAAACATCTCTCTTCATAGCTTTCAGAGAAAAGACTTGCCCCATGAGTACACTGCACAGAAATGACAGAAAACATGTTTCTACTTTTCACAGCAATGACCAGAGGGACAGAATCATTTTACCTGCAAATATATCAATTTGAAAACATAAGAAGAAAGATATTTTACTACTTCAATAACTATCATATAGAATACAGGAATGCTGTCCAGTGTGTCCATCACTGACCTGACTTCCCAAGCCAGAAGAATCTATCCCATAGCTTGTGCCTTCTAGGACACTTGTCTGCAGCAGCAGCGCTGCAGGAGAGATCCAAAAGAGAAGATAGACATAAGCCTGATTGGTTTTCCCCTTCTGCAGCAGGGTGTAATGCAACAAGCAACCCAACAGAACTCGTGGGTGAAGACCAGCTTTGCTATACTCATTTCTATTAACGCCATGTGCTGACAGAGCAGGCAAGAACATGGTGTGCAGGTGCTGCCAGCCTCACACTACATTTACATGTTTTCAATTTGCAGGGAGTGAAACATACGAGGAGTGAAGAGCATACCATGGCTGGAAAAGAAGGATGAGGAGAGCTTCCCAGAGGCACAGCCCAGCAAAGCTCCATTCCGACTCCAGGGCAAGGCTGGGCTGAGACACCTTCACCATTGGGCAGCACCAGCCCCTCAGACAGAAGCTCAGTTACTGCATTAGACACTGGTATTTGGGGATGTACAAGATCAGATGCAAGTCCTGCATTTCTCGAGGAAAATTAAAATTCTGTTTTAGATGGTAATATTAAATACAACTGCATTAGATCAGGGAAAGCAATGCTCTTTTATTGACCTCTTGTAAATCCACAATTTACTGCTTATGCTTATTACTATATTAGTGGCTTTTTAGATGACAGTGCTAGTAGTCTAGGAACTGCAGATATTCATTATGGACTGAAATTATGTCCGCTGAACAGAGAGTAGTTCCTCAGGATGCTTTTATTATTTAACTACATGAAAATGTATGTATCTGTGAGTAAACACAATAATCTTCTACAGAAAAAACAGCCATAAATACAGATCATTACAGTAGTTTTATCGTTTATTACCTGAATGTCAGTGTCCTGCTGCAGAGCAGACTCATTAATTTTCCACAAGTGGAAGCACAAGATTTCAGTGACCCTAATGTGACCTGAATCTTTGCAGTTTGCAAAAGCTAAAGGAGAAACCCAGCATGAGCTAAAGCATTGGTGGCTCCAGTTGGTGATTCACGCACTGGAATTTTAATGCAAGAGTGTTCCTACAAACATGCTTTTAATAAGGCAGTAAACTATGCTTAGGTGAAGAGAAAAAAATAATTGCTCCATTTTGGGCCATTAAAGCAGTTTTGTTCCTTACTTTACTTCCATCCTACTTTTATTTTTATGGAAAGTGCAGACCTAATAGGAGATGAATTTCAATTAGTCCCAATTACAGTTGTAACAGGTTCCATGCATTAGGTGGCTGGGTTTCATCAGTGAAGCCACAGTGGCAGCCAGT
Source organism: Pomatostomus ruficeps (assembly GCA_013400735.1). Lineage (NCBI taxonomy): Eukaryota > Metazoa > Chordata > Aves > Passeriformes > Timaliidae > Pomatostomus > Pomatostomus ruficeps. Next base: position 24,744 of record VYZT01052813.1, read on the forward strand.
GCTCGCCCTGCTCCTGGGCCCTCAGCAGCAGAAAGCCCTTCCAGAGCCCTGGCACAACTGCCAAGACTGAAAGAACGATATTTGTAAGAAACGTAGCTGGTAAAAGAAGCAGGGTGGGGAGTAAGAGAAACAGATCAGTGCAGAACTCTCCAGCTGGGCACTCTGCACAGCAGCAGAGAATGTGATGGGAAGAGCAAGGAAAGGGAACTGAAGCCAGAGTAGGGGCAAAGGGGAAGGTGTCATATTTCTCCTAGACCACACCTCCAAAAGTCTCTCCCGACCAACCTCATCAGGAGGTGTGAATTTACCTTCTCTACACATAAAGACAGGCCAGTGCCTCATTAAGAGATGCAGCTTCACCCCGCAGACCAGGCCAGCAGCAATAATGAAGTTAAGATGAACATTCTGTGACTGGAGTACTACTGCTGGAGAAGGGCACTCATGCCAAGGCAGGTGAGACGCTGTGATTGTGCCATTTGCTGCAGAGCGACCAATCCTCCCAGTGCTGCACATCCCAGCCAGCGGCTGCTCCCAGGTACATCCCTGAGCAGGGGGACCAGAGCACATTCCAGGACTGGGCACACAGGGATTTACATGAACGACTAGCAGAAGCAAACAGGGAAAACTAACAACCTCATCTGTTTATGCAAAGCCAGCTGCGGCTACCAGCTGGACACCTGGTAAGGCAGTGTGGGCAGGGTCTGGTACCAGCTGGAGGACAGGTGGAGCTGGACTGCTCCAAAGGCTCCATTGGCATGCCCGAGGCCAGGAAGCTGGCTGAGAAAACACTGCCATGTTTGTGAACCCCTGTGCTGATCACAGTAAGACCTGGAGAATGATAAAGGAATTCCCAATGTCTTGAGAAATTCCCTAAAGGACTGCCAAGCAGGTGTGAACTTTGCACCACACCAAATCACTGCCAATTCTCATTACACTCCACAAACAAGGCAGGTAAAACACATCTTCAGGAAAGTCCTCCTCTTGCACTCCACCAAAAGGAATTCCCCACAAAGATATCATTCCTGCTCTGAACTGTCCTGACTCAGAGCCAGCAGGAACTGACATTACATGAACTCATTGACTCTTTGGTCTCTATTTTTCTAGTTCAAAGCTGACTCAAACCTGGATGGTCCCAGATATTTTGCACAGTGCACACGCACAGTGGATGAACTAATGAACATATGAACAGAGCACACATGACGAGGCTGAGGAAATACAAGGATGGTGCACACCTGCACAAATGTCTGATTTTAAGGGTTAAGAAGTACCAGGAGTTTGCAGCTCTATGTGAAAATCTGTAACTGATGCAACTGAATACAGCACTGACAGAGACTTCCTAATTTAGACTTGTTTTCTTTGTGTTATGCCACAAATCTAGATATTTTTCTATACAACAGGAAAACACATTCACTAATTAAATTATTATTTAATTGGCTAATTAATGACTCTGGACAGATTTGCATTTGGGACTCGTTTTGTTTTATATAATAACTGCAGATAATTAATCTATTTCAAACCTTTCTTTCCCAGCTAAATATGCTGGGTATCAAAAATGATGAAAAATAGTAAATTAATCTGGAAAACAAAGCACAGCAGATGAAAGACTGTTAGAATTAATCAGGCGCCAATTATACCATGGAATAAAGAAAATAATAAGCCTAGAAAACATTTCTGTAGGTGTGTGTGTTAAGGAAGCCCTTACCTTTGGAGCTGACAAGGTTTTGCTCCAGCCAGCGTGCTGCTTCTAAGCAGTCCTGGGCATCGTTGAGAGTGAAGTGGTTGGAAGGGACTTTCTCTGTGTATCTCTGTGGCCACTTAGTCGTGACTTCCCTGATATCTGCTCCAGTGGGAGCCAAGGCCTGGAGAAATGAATCGGTGAGTGGATATATGGCACAGACCTTGGGGACATTAAAAGACAATGACACTCTCACTTTGGGTACCCAAGGGCTGCTGTCCTGGCACATTGCAAGCCTTCGTCACACTCAGCAGCAGCAAACACACCCATGGCCACAGGGAACATGGACCCACGCTGGTCTGAATGCACACACATGTGCATGTATTCCCTGTTTCCTGTGGGATATAGGTGACCGTTTCAAACATCAGGGCCAGCACAAGTGAAGGTACACGGCAAACACCAGGGACTGCACAGCAAACACCAAAAATGTCTCAACACACAGCAGGGGATCTCAGCAGCTCTCTGAATAACATATCACTTTAAATGGCCCTTGGAAAGTCTTTGTGAAGCCAGACTGCCTCCACCTTTTGCCAGCAAAAATCAACCTTCTACAATAACAGATTTTGTCCCAAAGAAAGGGATCAAAACCTGCTTGATGGTTCAAATGTGAAGATTTGGTAACGCATTCACTGTAGAATGCTGCTTTACAATAACAAACTCAATCTGAGCTGTAGAAAGCAAAAAGGGAATCTCATCTCTGACTTTCTCAGCACCACTGAGTCACGTCCTGAACCCTGTTCTCACTGTCAGCCGGATCAGCTGAAATACTGTTGGGTCGTATAAAACCAGGCATGACACTAAAAGATCTTGCTCAACAAGTAAATCTCTAAATCATAACGGATAATATTTTACTAAGCATTAATTTGATTGCTTACCAAATTAAGGGACAACTTACAAGAAGGATGGACTAGAGCTCTGTGTAATAAAACAGAGGCCACTAATTTCTTCTTATCCTTTTGTATAGCTTAAAAGTGAGAATAGGTGATGGGGTTTCTTCTCAAAGGCAGATAAAAACTGCCTTTTCCCTTGCGTTCTTTATCTTTCTCCCCCACTGCAGTTACTTGCCGTAAATTATTTTGCAAGTCAGTTATCTCCAAACACCTTTTCCTAGGAGCAGTTTTCCAGCCCACACTTCAGCTTTTGTTTCATCCCTGCTGAACAGTGACCATGGGCTGCTGTTTAAGCGTGGCTCTGCTCTGAGAGGGTTCCCAGACCACACAGCCTGCTATATACATGCAGCCAGACTGCTGTGGGACATGGTACAGCACTGTAAAACTGCAGACATTGCTCATATCTGTCTCCTGATTTTAAAGGCAAGATGCCTGGCTCACAACTCCTACCCCAAACCACCCAGGTAAGGCAAAGCCCTGCAACAAGGAGGCTGTACCAAGCTGCCTGTTTGGTTACACGGCCTGACAGCCTCATGGGGATACACGAGCCAGAAGCCACTCTGCCCAAGGAGTCTGCGTGGATGCTGACCCTATGGGGCTGGAGCTCAGCTTGATTCCACATTTTACATGCAGCTAAGGGTCTGCTTCAGTCTCACTGAAAACTCAGCGGTGTGCTACAATACCAAGCAGCATCACGGACATGCCTAGGCATGGTCATCACATGAGATAAGTAATTAATTTGATAAGGAATTCTCTCCATTTCCAAAACTAGGTCAAATGGTGTTAGACCAGCTGGAGTTAAGTCTCCTGTGGCTGGGACCACATGTCAGTTGAGCCTGCTTCTTAGCAGGTTTAATGGTTATGGTGGCAAAAACACCGGCAGCTTTGCCTCATGCCAGACCCTGAGCAGTAAGCTGCTGGTGGGAAATTCTGTCCAACCCTCCTCTCCTCCAGCTTCAGCAGCGGCGCCGACACAGCCCAACTCGCTGCACTGAAGGGCTGCAAACTGCTGGTGCTACCCTTGCTAAGGCTGCTCTGCTTAATCCCAGGAACACCACCCACTGCAGAAAAGCCGGGAATATTGTGCTGGTTTTCACTCTGCACACACCTCACCTGGTAGCTCTGTCCCGTGCACAGAACCAGGTAGTCATACGGCACTTTCTTCTCCTTGGAAACAACAACGTATTTGGCAGTGCGGTTTATGCCAGTCATTTTACCAACCACAACATTAACCCAGGAACAAAGTGACATCTGTGCATAATCTTCATCATTAAAACAGTGGCTGTGAAGAAAGAATATCTGTAAGTGACATTTCGGCAGCTGACAGCAGGCATTAATTAGACATCTGGTGAGCTCAGTCCAGGCCCCCAGTGGTTCTGCCTGCTCCCTTGCTGTGAGTTTACTGCAGTCCATGGTAAAAGATTAGGCATTAGGAAATACTCAGTTACAAATTGACAACTTTCTGCTGAAACTAAACAATCCCTTCCAGCACTGGGCCTTACAACCACATAATTTAAGAACAAAGTCAGAAACCTACACTTTACTCTGCTTTTCCTTTGCAGGCTGATGTGAAGTGGAGGCTTTTGAACCTGCAAAGAAAATACTTTAACAGTCCAATTCTTCCTCGAAGACAAGACTTCCTTATTCAGCTTTTTCCCCACTTTACTTCCTTTGCTATTCAGCTTCACCACTTATAGCTAAGGTGAGACACAAATACACCCTATGCACCCTATCATTTTACCATCTGTGTTCCAAAGTATTAGTCCAAAAAGTTTAAAAATAAATAGAAAGCTGGGAAATGGTTGTCAGAGCTAGAAGTAAAAGGCAGAGATCTCAAATCTCCCACTGGTGACCCTTTTCCACAATGCAAGAATGACAAATTCTGAAAACATACTGAACTGGTCCTGAGCGGCACACTACAGGAGGTTCATGGTGTGAATGGCGCACACATCACAACAACATGCTCTGGCAGTATCAATTCGGTATCAGCACCCTAAAATCATGTGTTGACTTTGACAGTCTTGGACAAGGCTTGCTTTTCTCAGATTTCAGGGGTGTTACAGCCTGTTCCAAGCAAAAAGCATCAGATGCTCCTATGTGTGAGAGGAGTATCAAAGATCTGGAAGCTGCTACTTTAAAAAGCCAATTTTAGAGCAAAACCCAAATGGAACAAAATCTCTTTTAATGCCTCAGTGATGAAAATTACAATTATTTCCAAAGGTCTTTTAAGGCTTGGAGTGTGCCCCCACCAAGCATGTCCAACCATGCAACTACCAGGACACTTACTTATTATTGCATTTGTACCACCTTCTCTGCTTAATAGGCTTCTGCAAAGACAGATTCCTGAAGATAAAATATTTCCATACAGATGTGCAAGAGACACATCACTATAAAATGTGAGGAGGATCAGAGAGATAACATTCCCATCTAGGTCCACCACGACCCTTGAACACCACCGAGCCTGGCAATGGCCCACCAAGGAAATGCACAGGAGGTTGCTGGCCACTGTGCAGATCCAGGTGGACTCAACTTCCAGATACTGAAAACCTGCCCCAGGCAAAACCTGTTCAATTAGGTTCTTTCAGTAGAAATGGACAAACCCATTTATAGCTTTGTAGAGCAATAAACCAATAGGATCTAGTGAAAAAGAATGCAACAGGTTTAAAACAAGCAAAAAGGATGAATGGCTGGTGTCACACAGATGTCTGGTTTGTGAGACCAGAGCAGCACAGCAAGAAGAAGGACTGTGAACATACTACGTGAAGGAAGCTGAGTCTCGCCAGATAGGAATTGCCAGTGGAGATACCCTGGGCTTCACTCAGGCTGTGAGGTCAAGTCACTATAGAAAATACATTCCACCTCTTCAAATAAGCTCATGGCCATTTAGAGGCACAAGAACTTGGCTTTCTATTGATACTTTGTGATGAAAAACATTCCACTTTCTCCCACAAGCCTAAAAGTGATTAAATAGAAGGTGCCGGGCCCATGCTCAAGCATTTGACGTTTTTCTGTGGCACCAGCAGCTGCAGCAGAGTGTGCGGGCAGAGACCGGCACTGACAGCTGCTGCTTTGCCATTAATACCAGGACACACATCCCAACACAGAGCTCCTGGTTCCACATTCATTGCTGCTACCAAATTCCCAAAACCATCATTCAGGATGCTGCAGGAACAAATACAGTTGATTTCACAACCTGCCGAATTTTAGGATTGAATTGCCAGGCTTTCTGAGGTGCTCTGCATCCTCTGTACTCAGACACCAGAGGCAAATAAATAAGGGAAGAAAACCACTGACAATTCTAAACTGTAATAATGCAGAAATCTATAAATAAAATGGACATTAAGGACAGAGGAAGCTTTTCAAAAGCACCTTTATAATTGAGGTGCACAGCTCCCAGGAGACTGACACTCCAAAATCACAGGGATGCTTTCAGAAATCATACCCTGCAGAGTTCAATTTTCACTCTTAATCTGCTTTCAGATTTTAACAGCTAAATCTGGTGAGGCAGGTCTGAACTGCAACTTTCTGTCAGGAAGGATGTTTTGTTAGTACAACTCTTTTCTACAGCAAACTTAGGGAAAAGAGTACATGCATTTATGTGAGCACGTAATTCCTTCATTTGCTAGATTTGCACTTGAACACACCCCTCTCTACAGAACAAAAATTAATACAGGTAACTACTTATAAAAAATTCCTTGTTAGGGCAAAATTCCAAATGAGATCAGATGGTTTTAAACAGGTTCCCACTACACCATTTTCACATCTTTGTAGAGATTTCATTTGTAAGGTTCAGCAAGCAGACGTGGAGCTGTTTTGTCATTTAAAGAACCAGCCCTTTAGTGCACTGCTACTCACTGGGGGAAAGATTTGGTAAAATACAATGTGAAGGCTCTTAAGAGTCACACGCCAAATCTAAATAACTTAGTGTAAGTTCATTCCCAACTATTCAGAACAACTGATCCCTTTTAAGTCTATGCTTCTCAATGTTCAAAACAATCATGTTCAAGTCCACAGTGATGATTTATTCCAAAATAATACTTTATTTAAGTAAGAATTACATACTGTGGATTTTAAAGAGGTAAGATTTTATTTGATTAAATGGAAGCTATTATATTTGTTGGCAAACAAGGAAGCCATGAAGTGCCTGACAGTCCCTAGACAGGGCTCTTCCACCATTTCCCTTCAGTTGTGCACAGCCTTGGTCTGGGACAGCGCTGTGGCTGGGAACAGACTGCCACAGCCCAGGGCCAGGCACTCACAGCCCATGAGCAGCAGAACTGATGCAGAGCAGTTCTGCCAAATGGCAACAATTCCCCCCATACTCAGCTAAATCCCCACCACCATTGATGGGCTCTGCACCCCACCACATGCTGCTCTAAGTCAGTCCCTATCACATTATTGATATTAATTCTTGTACATTCGTTGGTTCAGCATTGTTTAGAACAAAACTCAAGAAAGTTAAAAATCAAACAAGATTTAAAAAGCAAGCAGACATCTTGTGTCTTCAACCTGGAAAACTAAACAATCTAAAAAGCCGTGGAAAGCAGAGACTATTGTCTTGGTATAACACAGTGGATTGCTGTCCTGAAGTTACTGCTTTGGCACTATTTCCCTGCTCATAATTCTATGCAACTCCTCTTGCAGGTGAGTGCATGCTGGATAGACAGACCAGAATATTTTGGGGCTCTCTACAGATGTACCTAAAATTTATGACAAGTTCACAAGAATTACAAAGTGTTATGTTTTCTGCAGGAACTATGGAAGTGTTTAGATGTGAAGTCAGACCTGCTAATTAAAAATCTTCTATGCTTGGAGCTCTGTGGGTCTTTTCCTGGAAGGCCATGAATGGAAATCAAGGTCAGGTTGTTGAACTTCAGACGTGGCCTGTGGAAAGAAAAAGAAACAGCCCTAGTTGGAAGAAATTCGGAGGGCATGTCAGAGGAACAGCATAGCCCAGAATTCCATGTTCAGGAGGATACAGAATGCAACTCCTTTACACAGGGACAAAGTGTTTCACTTTGCTCAGATCCAGGTGTCTCTGGATACAAAGAGAAGAACAATTTCCACCACGGTTTCAGTAATGCTGGGGCGAGGAGGGGGACAGGACTGACAGTATGTTGAACTAAATGTGATCTGACATTTGAAAACAAATAAATATTATGAGTGATTAAGCCTTCTAATCTTCAAGGCTTTCTGTAAGTTAAGGAAGGACTGATGCAAATGGTACAAAGGAATCAGAATGTTTTTTATCAACCAATGTTAATTTTGTTATTCATACATTTAAAAAATATATTCAAACAAAGTTAAAGGTCATACTTAAACCAAGGAATTTCAAGGTTATGGCTGCCCCTCTCAAAATGCATATTAATAGTTTAATTCTGGATTATGGATTATCTGTGGTAAATCTCCATGCATACTCAGGCCGAGCACAAAGTAATAAATAACCTTAATGTAACAGAGTGCATATATTTATAAAGATTATGGGCCTGATTCTCATTTAAATTAAGGTCACTCTGCAGAGGTGGATGTAAATAGAATTTGCTCTTCATTTATGGCCACCTTATGCTGGCTGAGTGATACAAAATGGTCTTTATGTAAATGAGAGTGAGCCTGATCCACGAAGCTGAATGCAGAGTGTAAGAGTGATGCCATCTGCACACAGGGAGCGCTGCTCATGGGATGCAAACAACAACTACAGTAACTTCACACCTACATAGCACAGCTCATTGGCATTTATTTACACGGGATTAATTACATAAACACCCTACACATCCTCCTGTCCTCATTGCAAGGAGATTTCTTTTCAGTGTGGAGCTGAAGTCATCTGTACACACTGCATGGCCTCTTGCCAACAGGTGTTCAGATCCAGGGGCTACAATAACATTACATTTAAATATTGTTAATATTTAGGATGGAAACCTTGTGAGCTAGCATCAGAAACATGGCAGAATCAAAGTCCTAGGCACCATTAATGTGCCTCTTTTGCATGACTGCACGATGATGCACTTTATTGATCTGGTCACATACCATTTTCCTCTGCAGATGCTCTACCTCTATTGAGTCCACATGCAGGCATCCAGGATTTCCCCAGTCATATGGTATTTGTTCCCTTCTTCCCCACTGAGCGGGAGGCTTCAATCAGAGCTTTCAGTCAGTACAATTTACTAACTAATGATTTACTTCTACCTCAGTGCTTCCATGGCATCCCCATATGCCCCAAACATTAATTCATGTTTCCCACTCATTCAGCTTGTAGGCATCAAAATGTTGATTAGCATCTCCTTGGATGAAATGAGATGAAACGAGTCATATCTTTGATTCCCACTTTACACTGAGGAAAACCAGGGCACAAAGCACCCTGGCTGGAAGCTCCCTAAGGGCAGGCTGGTGCAGGGGCAGAGCTGCAGACCCCCGGGGCTGGTGCCCATGCTCCGAGTGCTGCACGCTGCCCTCCGGCTCTGCGGAGGCACAGAGCTCCATGCAAAGAATGGCCCCATTTCCACACACTGAGGCAAACCCTTGCTGCTGCTAAGCGTCAGAATTTGTTTAGTGTTTAAGCACAGGCTGGTGGTATTTGTGAAAATTACCAGAATCTTTAAAGAAGTAACAAATGTCGTCTCTTGTGTTACAAAAGCCTGGCTCCAGACATGTAGCTGGCGTGCGTAACCCCAGGATTTAAAGGACATTTACATACATACAGGCACTTAAAGACAAGCCTGAGCACTAGAGGGGAGCTGCAGCTCCTGCCGGGCACTGGCAGAGTCACCATGGGGTGACAGGTTGTGGATTTTGAGCTTTATTATTTCTAGGCTAACAAAAGGATGGCTTATTTACTACAGCTTTTGATTCCTCACTGGTGCCTAAAAGCTCGTAACTGAAAACCAACCAAGGCCCTGGAACAGGCAGTGGGTGCCAGGACAGGGACTGACTTGGATGCTGCTAATAAGTATAACAATGCCCAACATGAAACAGGGCAAAGTGGAGGTTCCCATATGATGAAAAAGTCTTCAAGTAAAGAGCCTGAACCAGTGCAACGTTAAACAAGTGCACCTGCATTTTAGAAGCAAATAATTCCAGCAGGGATTCACGTTGCTGTGGATACAGAGGGAAGAACAGCTCAAAGATACTGGTAAAGCAGGGAGGGATTAGAGTATCTAGGGAAATAAGTAAAAGGTGTTGGGTTTCAGTGCACAGCTCTAGAGGACAGCTACAAAGAGTCTGAACACCCTTGTCCTCAAAATAAAACAGGGTTACCAATTTACTGAGCATAATCAAAAGGATACACAAAAAAGTTTTTGTGCAGTTTTTACATATATCCTGGTGTTTGTGAATCTGTTAGAATATTCCTTGCTCATTTTGCTGGATTTTTTGCCTGATGTCTTGCTACCCTTTTTTTTTTCCTTCTGTGTGTGGCATAATGATGGAGGCTTAGATGGTGGAAACTGCCTGAACAAATAATTTAATTAATTGCTTTCATTAAATCCCTCATTATCACAAGTCAAATCACTTTTGTTACAAAAAATAAAGTGTAGTGAAGTAATCTCCATGAACCCAAGCATTTCAATTTGTTTAAAATCTTGCACTTTTTAAAATTATTTTTCCAGTTATCAATAAAAGCTAAAATAAAAGAATGACAGAAGATAATGCTTTTTCTGCCTCCTAAAATTGGTAACTATGTGAACTGTTGTCCTGTGTACATAATCTTTAAACAATAATATCTGAAATGATAACCTATCCAAAAGTAAAGTCTTAGTGACACTGGATCCTCAGATTCACTGCAACAAAGCTCTTATAAAAATGGAGCTCAAGAGCATTCTGAAAATGGTAAAAAATAGTCTGATTTCAGCACTGAACACTGAATACTAAGATGTGATAAAGTCTTGCATTAACAAAACTTTAAAATCAGAGAAATCTCGGTCCTGAAACAAAACAGGAACATTAAGATTTTTGTGGGGAGAAAGGAGCCCAGAAGCAGAAATGATAAAAGAGTCCCAGCAGGCCATAACGTGTGTTCAAGGCACAGAAACTCGGCATACCCGGGTGTCAGTCTCACCATACAAGGCAGATGTAGACAGTTCTCCTTTCCCCCACAAATACAACAGTTTATCTAAAGCAGGACATTTTTTGAAGGAAACATTTCAAGAACACAGCAATCAGGATGTGCCTTGGAGAAGAGACTTCTCCAAAAAGAAAAGGTATTCTAACAGATTTCTCAGCTCCACATAAAACTCCAAATAGAAATGACCAGCTTAACAAAAGTTGGTCATATGAATAACTAGAAAGAAACCCTGCTCATTCATGTTGTCACTCCAGGATAAATGTGTTACTCAGCACTACAGCCTTGCTTGGAGCCCCTTTCCAAGCAATGTGTTCCCATGTTGTCTCTCCACTGCATTCCTTTGCCAGCCCCAGCGTTTTCCCTTCCCTCCGCTGCCTCTGCCTCCCAGGGTTTCAGCAGCAGCAGAAGGGTTTGTTGTTTGTATCAACACATACCAAAAGTGCTTATTCTCCAGAACCTTCTCTGAGGGCATCAATTACAGCCCCAGAGCAGGATTCCAGATTCACTGCTGATCAACAGATGTCCATCTACAAGTTATCCCTCTTCAATTACCAGTAAACAAAGATTAGCCAGTTCTCCCTTGGATCAAACTTAGGAAAAAGTGTTGAGATTGTGAATGAATTTGCTCAACAAAAGAAGGGATAACAGCACAGTGTTTACTGGGACATTTGTCAATGCAAGGGTCAAGGAGGGGCTCTCCACACAACTTGGCCCATGACACCTCTTCCTCTCTCAGCAAAATATTTCATCATGTCCCAGTTGCTTCCTCCTGGTATTAAAACGACATGGTCCCCTCAAAAACTTACAGCACTTCGTATTTTTTTTTTCCAGAAACTTTCTGCCAGCTTTATTGGTGATTTTATCAGATGGTGTCATCCAAAGAAGAGCAGACTCTAAGCCCAGGCCATGAAAGTCACCACTGTCACCACTTTTGACATCTTTGCAAGAATGCATTAAAGAGATGAAGAACGTTTCCTTCACCCTTTGACTAACACCCTTCAAGGATGCTGGGAATGCTTCTCTCTCCACCACTGGCAGCTGGGTCTCTCACCAAACTTTGAATTTCATGGTTCACTACTTAGTAACAATTACATCAGTGAATTATCAACATCATCCTCATACTCAATCCAAACACAGCCCTGTACCAGCTACTAGAAAGAAAATTAACTCTATCCCAGCGAAAGCCAGGGCAATCCTGTCCCAGAAGCTGTTCCTCTCCAGTTAAATTTGGATTCTCTTGCCAGGTTATAAACCAGTACTCTCACTCTTACCCCTTCAAGTGATTAGTCCTAGATTTCCTTCTGTGTGATTATTTTACCGTGGTTATATTGTTTGTCTCTCATCCTCTGTGTTGATCCAATTCCTAGACAATATAACTAAACACACCAGCAACACTGCTGCCTTCCAAGTCCTTTACTAATTTCTCTTTTTTTGGCAGCTTTATATCACTCTACAGTCTTGCTTTTTCTCTGAATATTACCAAACACATCCTTTTCCAGTTTCTTCTTTTGAACTCCCATCTACCTTATTACTCATTTCTTTGAAACACCTCAGCCCCCTCCTGTGGCTGTCACTGCTTTTGTCCTTTCCAGTCACCTCTCACTTCCCAGGAACTGGTTTTGCTTACAAAAACTAGAGCATCCACTCAAGATCTGCATCATTTTCAGGATCTACATTACTAAAATCAACATGGCAAAGTTCTTACTGTATGAATCATTCTGTAACAGGGCAGAGAAATCTAAAGAGCTCTTTTCCTTGGCCCACTCAAAACACATGGCTAAATCAGACCCATGCATATCCTTCAACAGCTGCAGAGTTCATAAGGGCAGCTGTACCATCCCAAATCTAAGTTAGCTTTGAGTCTGACCTAATCAAAGTACTGCCCAACCACTGCTTCAGAGAGAGCACTTCCTTCCTAAAATTTCAATTTCCATTCCACAAGTGTTCCAGCATTTCATTTTCTTCCAAAAGGGCAATTATTTTTCTAGACAGAAAATGAGGGATATCTGATGATGGCCTTGGTAGTTATAGTCTCTTGCTGTTTAATCACCTGGAAGATTCAAAACCACAGTTGAGAGACATCAACACCATTTTCCACAAATAAAGGTACCATAAATTGGGCAGTAAAACTAAAGTGTGGTTGAAACTTCACCAGTTTGCCTGCTGCTGTGTGAGTGCTTCAGTGAGTAACACACAGTGCAGATTCCAGCTTGTTAATAGGACATTTTTGATATTATTGGTCAATTATCCATGTTAAAACTAAGGTGGTGGGGTTTTTATGGCCATCTACCAGACTCCAATTTTCCAAACTATTGCAAAGGAGGTAAGTATTTTGACTCCATGATGCAGCCTGGCAATGCTGCCTTCAGAGTGTGCACCCTAGAAACGCTCCCAGATGCCACCAAACAGACCACCCTTGAACCTGGAAGGCTTGAGGTTTAACCACATGTGCTCCTCCTGCCAGCTGGAGAACACAAAACTCATCAAAGCTGCATGTTCTGAGGCACCCCCCATGCCACATCCTCACGACATAAAGCTGGCAGCACAGGAAGGACAGGGACACAGGTGGCAGAGGAATCAGCTGGGCCAAAACTAAGTTCAGGGCTTATCCATCCCTTCAGTTAGTGACCTCCACGTGTCAGCACCCTCACTCTGACCCTCAGAGTACACACACACATCTGAACAGGAATCAAATCAACACTAATCACTAGTGGGAAGGATCACAGCTTAGCCAGACAAGTCATTTTTCCTCCACTGCAGGAGCCGGCACAGTCTGCTGTGCTTCCAAGTCAACCCTCAGACAGCTTGCAGACTGCTCTGGAGGGCTCAGCACTACACCTCCTCCACAGCTCTGGGAACAAACTTCAAACAAAACTAAATATGAACAGAAGAGAAAGTGGTTACACCTCCTCCATGGCTTTAGCAGAGAGCTGGAGAACCTCGGTGGAGTGTTTGCACTTGGAATGCTGCTGTATTTGCTCTGAACTGCATCGATCAAAGGTACCAGGTTACCAGGCTCAGAGCTGTGGATGTCCCACTGAGTCACCAGGAGGGGATGATGGATGCAGCCCAGCATTCTATAAAAACCCTTCTGACTCATTCCAATTTTTAGCAGGCTTTTTATGAGAAAACTACTATTTCCAAGATCAGCTTTAACACTCAACAAGAAGTTAGGAGTATTCAAATATAAATAGTAACAAGTTAAAATCTACAAATACTTATAAATTTCAAGTGTGAAAGAACAGTTTGGGCTCAGAGAAGTGTTTGCATATGTTTAAAGGGCAAGTAATTCAAGTTGAAATAATCTTATTTAAAACTGCAGACAGTCGCAAACGCAAGACCGTAACTATAAAACAACCCCATATTGATGCTAATTGAGTCTCATTTTCTGGCAGAAGCTGTTAGGAAGGCTGATCCTGACCCACATCCTCTCCCCTCGTTTATGTCTGGTATCAGTCACTGCCAGCGTTCATTGTGATGCCGACTGTGCAACAAGGCCGGCTCTGACCCATCTGATTTATCTCTGTCACAACTTGAGCTCTGCTCACCAGAAGTGATGGAAGGCAACAATGTCTGAGGGATGCAGGCCTGGTGACACTGAGCACATGGTCTGGGCTTGCCTTGCTATGAAGGAAAGGCAGAGGGAAGCACACGTGTGTCAGCTCATGTAGCAAAGACAGATAGGACAAAACAATGGGCATCACTAACCCATTCATTGCATGTTAGCTCTGTGATCAGCAAGTAAGCGCTAACTATTTAATTAGTCAACTAATTAGTGACAGGCAACATGGAAGGCTTCAGATGTTCCCAGACAAATGCAAAGATAAAAACCCTAATTAACCAGCAAGCATTATGCTAACTACAGCCAAACAGGCCAGATGTGCAGGATATTGCGTACCCCGGTGCTGCCAGATAACGGGCTTTGTCAGGAACTCTGTTCAAACCCTGCCACCTCGGAGCTGATCCTGGGTACCCCAAACTCCCAGTGGGAGACACTGCCCTGCAGCAAAAAACTCAGGTTTACTGTGCTGGATTCCAATTCTACTTTGAGAAAAAAGTTCAGGGCTTTGATAAATATGTACTTTAACCTATCTGGTTTTTAAGTGCAATAGTTATTTTAATGCACCCACATGGAGAGGGAAATAGATTTCACAACAATTTCATATGAAATATTGAGATTTTAGGCACCATTCATTTATGGCTATCCCGTGTAGCGTGCTATGTATATTCCAACATCCTCAGAGAATAAGTCATTGTTTACATCGGGGGTTGGATTAAGGAGGTTTTCAAAACCATGGATTAAAAATGGTTTTCCCTGTAATGGAAGACAATAGGGTTTTCCACAGCTATATGCAAAGAGGTGGATAAAAGCCAGTGGGTTCCCTGCACTGGAACCCATGACAAGATACTGCTGGGAGCAAGCCCCGCTTTCCTTAAGACAAACTTCCATCCCTACCACCTGGGTTTGCATTCTGCTCCGGGAACCAGCCCCTGGCGTTACTGGAAACAGTGGAGTTTGTAATCTTGTGTCCTTCAGGCCTAATCCTGCTACCCTGCCCATCCCTCTGAAACTAGCAAAGGAAAGAAGAAAAATAAAAACCTGAATAAACAAATAAAAACCACCCACTGTGATACCTGTACCCCCAGAGCCACTGTCTCATCCACAGCTGGACTGGCACCAGGCTCTGCCCCTGCTACTGCCGCACTGTTGCCTCCACCAGTCAGTCACCTGGCTCTCCAGTGAAAAACAAAAAAATCCCTGTGCATCCTCATGAAAAGCAGCACTACAGCTGAACACATATACCTGCAGATAACTATGTTCCAAGGAAAAAAAAAATCAGCAGGAGATCCTTATTTGGATGGTGAAAGCTGAATAACAGTATGACCCAGCACTGGGTGGAGCACATGGACAGCACTCCCCAGGGCTCAGAACACCCCCACTGGCAGGCCATTCCCCATAGTCCTTGGCAGCACTTCCACAGGATCCCCTGAATCAGGGGCTCCAGTGGGTGTGCCAGTGCTTTGCCCTCTGGGACCGCCTGATTCCAGAGGCTCCGGCAGCATGTCCCAACCCACAGTGAGCGCCTGCAGCAGCAGCTTGGGAGGTCCCCATTGGTTCCCAGCACATGCTGCCCAAGCAGCATGGAAAAGCCTAAAGCTCATTTGGGGACAGGGTGGGTGAGCAGCGGTGCCATGGCTGCTCCGTGGCACTGCTCCAGGAACACCGTGCCCCGGGATGTGCTGCCCATCGCCACAGGGCAGCAGAGCTCATTGTCAGGGTCATTTCTCTGCTTAATGAAAAATGTATTTCTTCAGTCTCAAAGAAGTTGAAAACACTTGCAAGATCGAGTTTTAATAATTGCCACATCAGTAAGTGAATTACATTTGTGTGTTTCCATGGTGACTGGTAATTTAAAATAATTAAGTATGAAGAATAACGATGAGAAAACAACTTCCTCTTTTTAAGGATTAGGGCTCACAAATTGATTCAATCCAGCTATTTTTAGTGCATGTAACCTTTGCAGGGAATATTAGAAAATTATGAGTAAATTAAACTAAATTGTTCTAAAAGGCCTTCACATTGATCAGGAGGCTATTTGCTGCTGATGTGAAAATTAAAAACTAATCTTTCCCAAATTTATACCTCTATTAACATAAATTCTGTGACATTGCACTAAGTGCTGCCTGCTGACACTGTGGCTCTCTGAGCAGCACCCCATGTCTGAGGCCGGGTGCCAAGACAAGCTCAAGGAGGATGTGTCCTGCAGCAGCTCTGCCAGAGTTTGGTTCAGACTCAAGCACTGGCTTCAAAACTCCGCGGCAACACCTGCAGAGGCCTGTTCACTACAGACAAACCCAGTTGACACACCTGGAGCACAAACACACTTTGGCATCCCCACAGTGTTTTATAACGAAATGGCAGCAACAAACAGCACAGGGCGAGTAACAAGAAAGGGGTTAGAAGCTCTAAAGTACACATTTAGCTGAATTTGGGGTGGAACTGAAAGCCTGAAAGGTGCTGAGAAAAGGAGGATGAGAAGAAACTATTTACCTCAAGATAGGATGCTTTATAGGAAGTCAAGAACTAAGAGAAGGGCAAGAAGCAGAATTTTTTTTCTGCACTGCTCCAGCAATACACTGTTTATAAAATACTTCAACTTATTCTTCTCTTGATGTATTGAAAGTATCCTTTGTGATGTTATCAATGGTTATTGCAGTAATACAAACTCCTGGCTTAATTGAAAAAAAAAAAAAAGGCAGAACTTTCCATTCTCTGTCCCCCCATAAAAGCGCCAGACTCTCTCAGTTCTTGTTGCTTTTTGTTGTAAGAATCATGTTCAGAATTTGAATTTTATATTCATTTCTGCAAGTCTTTCGTGACACTTCAAATATGTGTGATTAAACTCTGCAGAAAACACCAACTCCATCAAAGGAACTGCATTCTCACAGCCTGACTTCCCAGTCAGCCCCCGAAACTGCTGTGGAGGAGGTACTGGCATGGGAGGTGCAACAGTGAAACATCAGAGGGAGCACTCTGTCCTCACTTCGGGAAGGCTGTCAAACAGCAGAACTCATCCACAGGTTTCCCTGCCTTAGACTTAGGGAAGGGGGGGATTCAGACAGATTTGGGATCCCACCAGGCATGACTGGCTTTAAAGGTCAATACTGCATGGGAGTACACGCAAAGGGCCATTGACTTCACCTCCCCCCATAAGATTGTGCTTTAAGAACAATGGCCAAAGCAACTTTAAGTGTTTTCAATTCTCATTTTCAGGGTGCCTTCACCTTAAGGATCAATGTGAAACTGGGAGTTGCTTGGAAATGCAAAGGTCCCTAGGCATCCAGGGCACCAGCACCCATCCCTACATCCACAGGTGCTCAGACCTTTAACACTGAGTACTGAGACAGACTCAAGGAATGCTTTAAATGCAAGAAATAACCCCCTTCACACAAAAGGGAACACATCCCTTACAGCAAAGGAAATAAAATTAAAAATTTACCAAAAAATTAGCGTTTCCAGGAAAGAGATTCCAACATCAGATGCACCAACCACCACAACTCTAGTGTTGACACACACTTTTGATTCCAGCACCAGTTTTCGATTTGTGTGGTTCAAAGCATAATTCAGCTGTAAAAAATATGTAAGACATAGAAATGCATTAAAAAAATAGTCAAAGCCTGTTAGGAATCATTATACTCTCAGTGATGCATTATCTTGCATTCACACAAAACTTCTCATGGCTCACTGATATGACTAATACCATATTTCTGTGCACAGCACCAGATAAGTGGTACTAAAATATGTGGAATATATGCATGTTTAATAGGTCACAGAAAATTACAAGAGCTGAATGGTCTGGCTTCTCCTGAGCAAGATGTTCTGGAATCCTTGCAAGAAAGGACAAAACATTGCCTCTGCTATCACTCACTGCCATTTAACAAACGCCTCAAGAACTTGCATTTACATACTGCTAAGGTCATTTTTATACCTCCTAGAGCAGTTTTTACTCTTGCTTGGTTTATTTATGGAAATGGTTTTATTTGTAAATCAATTAGGAACTTCTATTTTGAGTGTCTTTGTGTGTTTAATTGAAAACTCCCTTTCCAAAATGATCCTTCTCTTTTCTTAAATAGAGAGCAGTTACCTGGAAAGCCAGGTTGCCACACAAGTAAATGAGTACCTCAATGTCACCGGGATCAATACTCCAGTCACAAGTCTTACTGCAACATTGGTAATTACTAGTTTCAGCTTCCACACCACTTCATGCACACTCTGGCTAACGGAATAAACTTCATGTGGTTTTTTTTCCATGTGTCTCTAGGTCTCACTACCTAACAGAGGTTCTCAAAACAATTTGCAACTAAGAGACAAGAGATAATATTGCATTTAACAATTTTTTTTCACCTTGGCTATATTTAGCTTTCAAATTTCTGATGAAAGACAGGGAAATACCTTCCATCTCACAGTACAACACACTTGACATTTTTCCTATTGCCCTGGGTTGCCTACATTCCCATTTCACAGAATGGGTAACTGCAGATTCATAAATGCACTGGGAAGACCAACAAAAAATGGAGCCACTTTTGTTATTTGTCAGACACCTCTCCTACAAATTCCTGCTGAGGCACTTAGGAAGGAAGCAATCTAAGGCTTCTAACAGGTTTTCCTCTACTACAAACAGGAGACAGAGCTAATAAAATTAGGTCCTCTATATTCCTCCTATAAAAGTACAGTAGAAATACATTCTCTATATATCAGCTGACAGAGTAACTCAATAGATGAAGAGTAAGTGCCTTCCTTTAAAGCTGTGGTAATTGCATATGCCTTCTCAATAAGTACATGGCAGACTGAGATCCCCAAGAGATCTTTTATGCCATGTCTTTGCACTGGTGGAGCTCCACAGCTGAGGTTTCAGCACAGCCCCACCACAGTGCAGAACTCACTAGAGTGCTGTCCTGTCCCTTAAGGAAGCATTATGGATCAATTCCCTGCCAAATGGCATGACTGCATAGCAAGTCATTTAGAATGTGGCAAAATTAAATGTCACCTTTGGTCAGGCAACTTTTTTACTGCCAGATAAATGTTCTTTGAGTTGCAGTTCACCACAGTGCAACGATGACATCCAGTGGTGAGCCAGATTCATCTCACGTACTGGACTGCCCTGGGAAAATTCCAGAAGATATCTCAAAAAGTATGCCAGCCCAGGGTGGCTGCTTAACAGAGGTCAGCTGTGTGGCAGTCAGCACATGCCCACAGTGAAGAATGCCTGGGCAAAGGACAGAACCACCCTGCTGCTCCAAATCAGGGTTAAACAGGACATAGGCAAGTCCTTACAGAGAACCTCAATAATCCCATTCAAAGCCAGTGCTTTTGAACATGGTTGAACACTCCTTACAGAAGAATCTGCCAGCAAAAAGGATTTTAATAATAAATTAGACTATGTCTGTAACACTTGCACATTTCAGAAACTGAAAAGCCCTTTGTATTTCAGTGAAAGTGTACATCTTTAGAAGAGATTTTAGGAAATGGGAAGAACCAGTGCCAAGTATTACAGACATCCCCCACTATTAAAACCAAACTATGACAGTGTTTCTTGTAACACACTAAATGGTTATGCCCCAGCTACACGAGTTGTTGCTCTGCCAATGCTGATACATGTGGAGCTCTCCCAGTCCCACAATCAGGTGTGGAGGACACTGTGTCCTCACCTCAGTATTCACATTTCCAGGACTGGCAGACAGGAATTCTGACAAGCTGGGTTTTGCTGCACACATAGATTTGCAACTTTCTAGAAAAGCAATCACTTCTGGAGGAAAAATGATTAAATGATGTTTGCGTTAAAATCCAGTTTTTAATAAATGAATAAAATGGTAAAAACCATGAGAAGAAACTACTTGTAATGTACCTAATCAATGAAAATAGACAGGAATGTCAGCAGCAAACAGCATAAACGCAACAGGCCTCACAACAATGCCAAGCTCAAACATCTCCTTGTACTGCTGTGCTGGTGGTTTATTTTAATGCACTCCAGCAATGAAAGCGGGAATACAATTTCCCTGGGAAGAGTTGTGTCTAATTTATGAAATGGCTTCTGTATCAGTGACACAAAGGCAGCCTATGAGCAGAATATAACTCGTTTTGTTCCCCACACAATGGCCCCAATACCAACAGCTGTCATGCTCCAGAAATCACCTTTCTACAGTTAAGTACACTAAATGGCCCTGGGGAGTAAGGAATTAGGTGGATTGGTCCCATAATACCACCTATGTTAACAAAATGTCAGGACAAATGGCTACATGTGTTCCCCAGAGGGGTAATCAGACATCATAATTGATAGGTCAATAGCAAACTAACATGTTTATTTTGTATCCAATCTATTAAATAAACCAGCAATCATTAACTAATGCAAGGTGAAAAGCATTAATTGCCATTGGTAGAAAAGGCATGCATAGCCCAGAAAAGAGGATTTTCTTTGGTTATCAAATGATTATTTGGGGTACTGGCATCCCTGCCCCCTGCCACGCTGCTCCCATCTGGGGGCAGAGGTACAGCAGGGCTGGCAGCGGTGGCCACTGGCAGTGGTGGCCCTTGGGCATCAGATCATGGGGCTATTCCTGCACATGGACTGCCAGTGCCATCACTCAGAGGCCTCAAGCTGGATCTTATTAAAACGCTGATGCAGCCCCCAGACACTGACAACACACACCCTGCACAGGAACCACGGCTTTCACTCATGATCGCACAGCACAGCATGGGCCAGAGCAGGATTCATTTATGGCATCCAGAATTCACACACGGAAAAAGAGACATACAATACTGATTAGGTTTCAGCAAACTTGCACTTTCCAACCATGTACAGCTTTGTGCCTAGCTCTCCTGTCTAGTTTGCACATGCCTTGGGAATGGATTCATGGTACATTTACTCACTACTTTACATTATATGTTGATGGCACAAACTCACATCCAGAATATTTTGAGGCTCCTTTTAGTTCTTTTTTATAACATTGGACCCTGGGCTAGCTGTAGATTTTCTATATATATTTATAATAATTGTTCTACAATAAGTCAGGGTTTATAGCAAACCTTAGCTTCATTCTAACAAAAAAAACCATAGAAACTGAACACCCAAAAATGTAAAAAGAAAAATTTGGACAAAGGATTTCAGCCCTGACAGGAAGAGAACAGCACTGCATTCAGAACTGGGCACTGGAAAGTCTATCCCAGTGGTGTGTTAGAGCTGCTGCACTCCTCATGCAAAGCCTCCCTAACACTGCAGAATTCATAGCATCACAGAATCCTTCAGGTTGGAAAAGACCTCTAAGGCCATCAAGTCTGACCATTAAACTTAGACTTGACTTTATTAGACCCTGAGGACTCGGGCCTTGCCCAGCTAACACACTGAAGTGTTGGCTGCAGTTCAAGTACCTTGAAGTGGTCCACACCCAGAAGGGCTGCTCGGGGCACTGCATGGCAAACACGGGGCCGAATCGTTTGTTATGTTCTTGGCATCTTCACTGATCCCTCACTACTGCTGGGAAGGGCGCTCCCAGCCCTGTCTTACGGGATTCTACATGTGCCTGCAGTGCTTTTGTTTTAATTCAACATTTGTTACTGAGAAACCTGAGTGACAGTTAACTGCTCTAGAGGATCCACACGATTTGAACTGTTACTGTAAAAACCATCAGAAGCAGTGAAAACAATTAACAAACCTGTTACTAGAGTAGTGCTGAACTCAGCGACAGTGGCAGGCAAACAAGAAGGTGAGCAAACAGAGCTATTTTAATTTCAAGCTCCATTTGAACCACAAGTTAAAAAAAGAAACATCAATGTTTACCAAGGTGATATGAACAAAAGTGATTGGAAAATGCATGCTTTCTCAGCCTGCATTAGGAATTGTTTTCTAAATACTAGCCA
The DNA here is from genome assembly GCA_013400735.1 of Pomatostomus ruficeps. Taxonomy (NCBI): domain Eukaryota; kingdom Metazoa; phylum Chordata; class Aves; order Passeriformes; family Timaliidae; genus Pomatostomus; species Pomatostomus ruficeps. Next base: position 46,844 of record VYZT01052813.1, read on the forward strand.
CATTCCAAAAAGCCTCATTAGAAATCTCTGCAAACATATTTTCAAAAGCTGTTTCCAAGCATTCACAGATTTATACAAACACCAGAAACAGAAGGAAAAGAAAACAGAAAAAGAAACAGTGATGAAGAGCGCAGGCTTAATTGTTTTGTCTTTGCCAAAGAACCCTTCTTTGGGAACTGTGGCTTGGACAGATAACACCTTGCCTTTACAGAGTATTTTCATCCACAGATCCCCAAGGCCTTTATGAATGAAGTCAGTATCATTACACCATTACTGTGCCTATATGGGTAAATGCTGATCTTCAGCTCCTGGAAAAAGCCACCTCTATATTCATAACCAATCGTATGCCGGTTCCTGTGACTCCATACGAAACCAGGGATTTCCTGCTTAACTCCAACCAGCAGCAGAGGTGATCAGAGCATGGACACATCTATTTAACTTCCTCACAGAACCACTGTTACCATAGTAAAAAGCTGCTCTTTTTCCCTTTCAGCACTGACATTTGGATCCCCAGCCCAGAGAGGGCCAGGCAGTTCACACTCATGTAAGGACCTGACCATTGCTTGCTGCTCTGCTTCAAAAGCCAAAGAAATGAACTCAGAATGGTGCCACTTTCAAAGAGCTCAGTTCTCTCCCATCTTTCTGGGAAGAAAGGGAAGGACAGGAAGGCACAGGAACTTGATCAAAGCATTCAAGCTGGCAAGGGGGTAAAGCACATGGCTGGCTCTAGTCCTCTGACAGCACTCATTGCTTCCCAGGTCATCTGTCTATGGCTTATTCTTCAAGGCAGAAGGAAAGAGTAGCAAATACAAACTTAGGTTTTGGCCAAGGACTGACCCCATAAGCTCCACATCCCTCCAAGAAAGGAAGATGCCTGGAAGTCCCTGGGGAAAGGAGCCCTATGGGAACACCTGGCCTGTGCACAGAAACAGCAGCCAAGGGGCAGTTTGCACGGGTCTCTGGGAACACTGAGCCAGTCTGCACAGGCAGCTGCCCACACACTCACACTCACCAGCGGCAGGAGCAGAGCCAGAGCTGAGAGAAGGCAGAGGCACCTCTTGTACAGACTCAGGGCAATAGAGGCAGCAATTTAAATATACTGAACTCATTGAAAAACAGGAGAGGTATAAAGTTAAAAGCTTGAAAAAAAATAAAATAAAAATCCTAACATTTCATACTGAAAATAATGAACATGAGGTAACAAATAATAGTCCTGGATATGAGGGGATTTTGATTTGTAGGGTCAGAGAGTCATGTTTTAGTGACAGCAGCCATAGTTCTCCATTTTATAACAGTGAACATTACCTTTCTGTGGCAAAAATATCTGTTTCCTCCTTACAAGCTGGAATTATCAACCTAACAAATGGCTTTGAAAAAGCTTTAAGCCATGTCTGACCTGTTTGTAAGCAGAAGTGTCTATTTCAGTTTACTGCAAATGTCATTAACACCTGTACAGCACTGACACCACGCTTTCAAAACAAAGATAGGTCATCTTACTTTTAATTTCACACATGCACATAAGTGGTAAACATTCCTGTTAATGATGCCATCTGGTGCCTCCCATAACGGTGTGACACTCAGCCTTCCAAACAAAATGTAATGGCAGCATTGCACAAACCCCACTGACATTTACAGTGAGGAAATTTGTTATCAGCCTCACTTCAGAATGCTGTTTGTGTGCCTACTGGTGCTATAAAACCATCACCTTCACCAGCCAAGGGGAAGAACAATAAATAATGGATTTTCATCCATGCACATACTACAAAAGCATTAAAAATGCATTACTCAAGCACACGAGCATCTTAAGCAACAGTTACTGCTTTAAAAATTAATACTACTCCCCTGGTTAAGCGAAAACTATCCACACCAAGCCTTTGTTTGTAATCCCAACATCAATACACAAATTGTAACACGAAGGAACTCTGCCAGTTTAACTTTGATACATGAACCTTGATATTTAAAATGCAGGGAATTCTCTTGCCCATCCTCCCTAGCCTCTCTGCTATATTTGCTCTTTGTTATCTTAGTAGAGGCCTAATGATGAAAAAAAACCCCAAACCCCCAAAAGCCTTCCGTATTTTTGCCATATTCAGTACATTCCAGTGCTTCAACTGCACTTAAAGAGAACTGAAACTGCCAGAGTAAACCCCTAATTCCTACAGGTGTTCTACCAAGCCAGCATATACTTTGCTCTAAGGCAGACAGTGAGAGGGTAAAATTGCAGTGACTGCTTTCCCTGAGTTACTCCAGGCACTGCTATTCCAGAAGCACCTCCAGGAGCAGAGATGGCTGCTCTTGTGGTCGTGCCTGCAGAGCAGGACGGGGAATGGTCAGTGCCCAGGATGGGCACACACTCCCAAGAAAAGGCTCTAGTACTTCACAGCACTCATGCCTGTCCTTCTCCACCTTCTTGACATTTCTCATTGACACGTAAGGTGACAAACCATGTTCTACTCTCAGCTGCAGTTAGAAGCAAAGAGCTTTGTTTGCTCAGAACAGATTGTTCCATGGTAGCCTCTGTGGACAGCCTATCCCCCGTGTTTTAAAAGCTGATTTTAAATCCTTGCTTTTATTACCTTTGAATTACAACTGAGCTAGAATTTTCAAGCTGTACACTGTGGACTGGCTGGGACTAGACAGCAAGGTATTGTGAACAGTCAATCAGTTCTGAGTCCTTTCTGCTCCTCTGCCTGCACAGGTCAAGGTAATGGCTTGTGCTTAGTCTGGACACTAGTGAAAAGTTCACACAGCAGGTAATGAACTGGCCTAAACACCAGGAAGTAGAAGCCACAGAGTGAAACTCCCCAGGAGTTTTCTGGAGAGAATACCAGCATCTAGAGATAAGTTTTCTATACAAACACTCATATAGATCAGTTTCATTTCCTTTTTTCAAACAAGTTTCCCCACAAGAGAAAGTTTGTCAAGTTCAAAAATGTTTTAGATTTTTCTTCTGCTTTTACCTGATAGTTAATTTCTCCTTTTCTTTTACAAAACATGGTAAATATATACTGTTTTAAAGTCCTGCAACTTTATAATGGACATAAAAAGCTCACAGAACAGAGAATCATCCAGGATGGTTCCTACATTCATAAGTCATTTGTGTGTAGTTGTGAGCATACACTGCAATGGAACAAGTTCTGCAATTAATCTAAAAGCACGAATGTATTTTCTCTCATGTTCTTGTTTTAATTACTATTTTAAACTGCTCTCAGACCATTTATTCATAGCCTTTACCATAAGCATCATCATGAAATCAGACAAACACACAAAAATACCTCCACACTGCACTGGAAACTGTTGAGTTTGCAGTGCCTTGGCCTCCATTTTGTATCTGAACCTCACACTAAACTGACTAAATTTATACAACACTTCACGGGCTTCTGCAACTGTTCTGTCTTCTTTTTATGAGCTGGAGCAGAAAAAACAATTCTAAACTGTGCAATAAAACCTGACAGCTTGAATGCAGCCATGAAATAAAAATATAATAAACCCAATAGCATGAATAATAATAAAAGGGCAAAAACAAGGAAATAATTCAACAGATGTGTGACATTTTTGTTCTTCATTGTGGATCAGTTATTCTTGTTAATTATATCACCTATTCTTCCCTTACATTGATAATTACATGAAGCAGATGGAGAACAGAATGCTCCCAGATGGTGAGAAAGCAAACAAGTTTATAAATTGTTTATTTATGAAAAAATAATTAAAAATTATTTCATTATCTATAGTTTTCTACTCCACCAATAATGACATGCACCGTGAAGGCCAGCAGCACTTTATAAGATATTCAGGATTCTGTTGTAACCGACTGTTTTTCGTGTAACATGACTGCAGTGACTGACAGATGTGCAAACCACAATAATAATCTAATCTGTTTTAACGCTGAGGGAATTAAGAGTTTGAATCTTTGGATCTTCTGCCAGTTGGCACTTTAGCACTGGTTGCCGATCCAGAATACAAAAACTAGAGATTTCCTTTTGCTTTGGCACAGCTGTACAAAGTGTTTGATCTAATGAGCAGGCAGGAGCTCTGTCAGGTCTGTGCCCTGAACCCCAGTGTGGCAGATGTGTGGCCGATGCAATTCTGAGCCAAGATGTGGCACCTCTGCCACACTTGCTGCTCAACAAGTATGCCAGAGTCTGGGCACTTCAGGACTGGATGCAAATCAGCAACTGCGCCATTCCAGGGGGCTGTAATGGGGAACAGGCAAGCTTAACATCTCCTGCTTTGTGCCTTCTCAGTCCAATCTTATCCAATTTATCCAAATCTCTTCAGCAGAGCAATGGGAGACAGAGTGTGGTGGAAACAGACATACAAAATCAGCAGCAAAATGTATTTGCAATCTCAAAGCATAAGAAGGAGTAAGGAGGAATTTACAGGCCTTCAGGAAATGGAGCCATTGCTTGGGGAATGACAGGGTTTCTGAGGCAAAGATGACGCAGCATGGAGTTATGGTTTAAGAGAAAGAGTGAAAAAACTTGTGATGGTCTTAAAACCTATGGCAAAGCATTCACGAAAAGGACGGGCAAAGGGGGAGGAGCAGGGAGAGCTCCTAAGCTCTGTATTTCTCTGGAGTCATTTCAGCAATAAGCCAAGAGGCAACACAAACCAAAAGCCTGTCTCAAACCAGAAACAAGACTGAACCATGGGAAATGCCACAAGGGCCTGGAGAGAAAAGGGTGACTGGAGTTATTAAGTTCCTGGGGTTTAAGAGTACAAGTCTCCAGCTCACATCTAGCTCTGCCAGAAAGCTCACTGGAGGAAGGATCTATGCTTCCTTCAATACCACAAGACACAGCTCATGCTCCCTGTCAGAGACAGGAATCCATGAAGGGGCAACAGATGGCACTTCACCCCTTGGTGGTTTTTCCAGACGCCACAGAAGAATAGAGAGAGTTGATAGAGGGGCAACAAGAACAAGTTACCACACATTATGCTCATCTGTCTGTAACAACTGATCCAGACCTGCAGGAAAATCACCTCTCCAGCACAGCCAAGATCCATCTGGACTGGCAATGCTCAGGAATTAGCTGAGAGCAAAGCTTCTGTGGTTTAGGTTGCTGCTTTCTCTTCTGGCTTTGGAAGAAGGATGCAGGAAAGCACCTATGCGTGTCCTGGTTAAGTTCTGTGCACTGGGTCTGTATTTATGAGTGAATTCCTTCGTGCCCTAAGCAGGCTGGAATGTACTGGGGAGACACAGACTGATGGAGCCCCAGGGCTTCCACTGCGCATTCACTTAGATATGGAGCCATTAATGGCCCACAGAGATCCACACACAAATCAGGAGCTGTGCCCCACAGAATGGCTGAGCTGCTCAGCCCCAAGCTGTTACTCGGGGGAAAAGATACTTTGCAGCAAGAAACAGAGAGTAAGAGCTTGAGAAGAGCTGGAACAAGAGGAAGGCAGCTGAAAAAGCAATAGATGAGAGGCAGATGTTCATTTGTTGATTACTAGATATCAAGGGGCATCTTGTGGGTATCAAAGCAAGAATATCATGACAATTATCTCCATTACAAGCAACAGATACTCAAGCAATCAATTAGGGCAGGCAATCAATGAAAATTTTACATTTCTGAAATCAACTTGCATTTACAATCTTCATCTTGTAGTTCATGTGACAAATCCTGCCACTACTGCAGAGCCCTCTAAAGCAGCAATTACAGCAATAACTTATCCTCCAGCTCTCAGGAACAAAGCAGGCATGGATTCACCTCTGGAGGAGCTGCTTTCAAATAGGAGAGGGCAAAGCCCCCTCGGTTTAAACCAGCTTGGTGAGCTGGGATAGACTTGGGATAAAGAAATGAGGAGTGGTCTCAAATGCTTGGAATCCCTGCTTTCCCAGTCTCAACATTTTGCAAGATCCTGCCCCGATCTTGTTTAAAACCACCAAAACAAAGATGATAGGAGACACTTTCTCCTTACTCCTCTGCAGGTGCTGGCCTCAGACATCTTGCCACTAATTCCTACTCCAGACTCTTTGTCTTTCACCTTTCTCCCTCTCTTCTCCACAACTTCCTCACAACACTGTTCTCCCATGTTCTTTTTCCCCTCACTTCCCAGCCCATTAGGGTCTTCTACAACCAAGATGTGTTTCACCTTCTCTCACAGTAGTTCATAAGGTGACAATTCTCAGCCTTTCCATTCTGCAGAGCTAACACATTTATCTCCTTGGTGGGACAGGTTGTTCTTTGCCTCACAGATTGCACCTTAGTGTTTCCAGTAGGTCTGAGAAGGCTTTTAATCACTACAAAAAGGCAGAAAGATAATATTGTGCCTACTGTAACTTGGGTTATATTAATTTGTAAAATGCACCTCAGTTTATTTGTAACTTCACTACAGGATTTGGCAGGGTAGTACAATATTATTGATGGGGATCAATCTTCCTTTATGAGGTATCTGAGCAGAGAGCAGGAAAGTGCCTTCTGCCTGGCTGCTACCTAAGGTCTAAGAGCAGCCCCATCTCCTTACTCCTACGAATACAGTCAGTTCCCTGTCGCAGGCTGCTCCTTATGTTACAAAGCTTCCCAACGCATGGCGGCCAAAGGTCGCTTCATTCACTCAACAGAAGAGTCAATTTAGCTTTATATGGTTTCAAGTTCTTGGTATTTCAGAGAAGCCAGCAGCAGAAGCAGACTAGCTTTATCCTCAAATTACCACCCAGCACTTAGCCCCAGATGTCCATTCTGATAGAGCACAGTCTGTCAAAAATCTATAATTCATGCAGAGGCAGATGCATGGATACTTACACACTGGCTGGCCTTGAGTTGGGGTTTTTCCAGTACAACTTCTTAGCAAAAATTTCACACATTCTATTAAATAGAAATTCAAAACTGAGATTTCAAACAATTATGTCACTACCTACAGAGAAAGTCAGAAAACCTCAGGAAGAATCTGAGCAGACAAAAGATTTGCAAGTCTTTCAAACACAGGAAGTTCGTGATTTTCCAGCTTCAACAAAAATGCTAAGATGAGCTCTTTTAGCAAGAGAGCAATCACTTTAAAGATGAAATAAGAAGCAGTTTAAAGAAAAGCATCAGGCAGTACATTCTGCAGAGAAGAGAAGAGAAGAGAAAGGCAGGGATGTGCATGTGCAGGGAAGGCTGTTGAACAAAGCCAAACTCAGACCAACAGCCTCAGCCATGTTCTGGATTTCGCTTTGCCAGCTGCTGCCTAATTATGAGTTTTAGGTGCCAAAACCTACTGACTAACAGAGAAAAGGACAGCACTAAAAATATTATATGGAAGCTCATCTCAGCCAACTGGAAGTTAGCAGGCAGACATAAAGCTCCCTAATTACGTTTCTTCACCAAATTACAACTACCTACTGAGAGAATCCATCACTAATTGTGTTTTTCCTAATATTTCAGCTTCAGTTACTCTTTTGAGGAATCACCTTCATGACAAATTTTAGTTGTTTAAAAATATAAGAGTATCAGGTGTAGAGTTATTTAAAAAACGAAATTTTAAGAGACCTTTCATTTAGAACCTCCAGACTGCACTAGTTCTTTGCAAATGAAACAGTTTGCTAGTGACATCTTTTTCTTTGCTGTTAAGTCATTTGGGGTTTTAAGGGTATCTCATGCATGGAAGAAACCTGACTTTGGGACTGAAAAATAAAATGTACTTAAGCAATTTCTACAGAAAGAGTCAAAAGTGTGACATTGCCTTTTTTCTGCTTGCAGAGCACAATACCTAAATAAACCTACCAGGAGCAAGGGCTCAGCAGCAGGGAGAGCGTTTAGGAGATGCTGGGAGTCTGGCAGTAAGGCCTGACAAAGTGCTGCCATCGTGTCAGCACGGAGCGGGGAAGGGTTCTGCTCCAGTGGCCGCCACGTGTGACGGGCCTGTGGTCCCAGCCCAGCCGGGGCCGCGTGGCAGTGGAGCGGGATCGGCCGGCCAGTGCAGCCGCTGTAATTAAGGAGCAGCCTATAAGCACTGGGAGGGTTGATGCCAGCCCATCTGCCAAGCCCTGCACGAGCTGGCACCGTGCCTCCCGCCTGCTGCCGCTGCTGTCACCCACCTGATCCTTGGAGACCTGCTCCGATGGAGCGTTCACGCCAAGCTCTTCCAGAGGATAGACAATCTGTCGTCTCGGCCGCACGGGAGCCATGTAATGAAGGGCAGATGTCAGGGAATGGGCACAGGGACGCTGAAACTGAAAGACAGCGATCCATATTTCAGCAGAGAGAATGTCAGAGCAGTGCATCACAGATGTCTGCTGCATGGCTTTGCAAACACACAATTCTTAGCTCTGTTGGCTAAATCTGAGACAAAAATCAGCAAATAAACAAACATACTCAGAGCAGAGGAATGAATTGCAGATAATTCCTGACACTAATGAAGATAATTATGAGAGTAATTACATTACTATCTCTGTGGGAATGACAGATAAACAAGTGGTTTGGTTTATGGGATTTTTCAGCACAAGTATTTTCCCCAGGAGGATATTTTTCTCCATAGTGATCATGAATCAGCTTGATTTGACCTCATTAAGCTATGTTATCTGCTCACTGCTAACCTTTGCTCGCTTGGCAAGGAACAGAGATGAATTTATATAGAAATTCTATACCAACTGAAATGTCTGGTCCATCCAAGTGATAAATGTTAATAAACTGGCAGAAATTTGAAATGAACAAAACCCTAATGCTCATCTGAGCAGCCTGGATCATTAGAAATAGCTGTATCTGTCTATTACAGCATGACGGCTCTGGCATAACTTACAACATGCAAGGCAAGAAAATAAGAGAATTACAGGAAATACAGAATGAACATTAATGCAAACTAAATTACACTCAAGTGCCAGTCCAACCACAAATATTAAAAACTTGAAGTTACTATGTTGAGAATTAAGTAAAATATCACACTTACCACTTATTAGATAATAATATTAAATAAGCTAAAGTAACTTAGAGTAACTCTGTAGCCTGGAAACAGTCAAAATTGGAATCACTGGTAAGACCTAACTTCTCTTCCATCCAGCGCCATTAAACTGCATTTCTGTGAGTGCCTCTTCAGAATCTGAGAACCTAATGCTACGCAGGAACATTGGTTCCTCAAGGGAACACTTAGAACTCCACAAAAGTGCACAGGAAAACACATCCTTCTGCCAATGTACCCAAGTCTAACCTGTCAACACTTGACGCATGAAAGCCAGTGGTGGTGTCAAAAACACCAAAGTCACCAAGGACAGAACCCATCTCAGTCACCATCTAAACGCCAGGTGCCCAGTCCAGCCAGCCAGGCAGAACCCCGAGCTGGTGGTGAGTCTCCAGGGGAAAATTCCATCTGTCCTGAGACAGGCAGATATGACTGATGGATGAACTGCCCTCAGGATGCACCATGAGCTTCCATGAGTGGTGTCAGGAGCCAAAGTGATTGGGCTGGGCCAGACAGCAGCTTCAGATGGCTACACAGGCTTGAAAACTTTAGCCTGTGTTCCCTTTTCTGACATGAGACTGATGTCAAAACACGTATGTGAGTATTTCTGAATTACATTCTTCTCAGAAATGGGTTTTCTCCATTAGAAGTTCAGTTCTTACGGTTCTCCTGTAACACTTGCAGAAAACACAAGTATCCATTCAAAAGCCAATGAGGCGCCTAGGTCCCACTGACTTTTGTTGAAACACAGTCTAGAGTACCTGAATCCCCTTGGAAGAGTTTTTATAAGCCACCTGGACACGTTTAAGATGATCCCCTTGCATTTACTCAGGCTACGTTACCCTTGTGCTGGGCAGAGAGCTAAGGCCAAGGCCATTTCCACTCTCTGCTCCCCCTCACGCTTCCTGAAGACACCAGTGGACACCACGAACCAGCCCTGCTATGCAAGAGCTGTGTCCATGGGTCCAGAATACATCAGGAAGAAAAAAAGTACAGTTTTCTGCAGATTGCCAAGGAAGTCCCTGTTTGGAGTCATTCACAGAAGCAAAGAAAAAAAGAAGTGAGAAAAGGTGGCAATATTTAATACAAGAAATACAAATAATTTTCTCCTTACCTTGCCCTCCACATATTCTGGATAAATAGGGTAGTAAAGAGAAGATTTGTGAGCCAAGCGAAGAATCTCCTTTAGAAAGTATTTTGTATAGTGATGAAAGACAGGATTTAAGACAAAGTGGCAAAGATGTCCATGTTCCTCTTGCTGGTGGTGATTAAAATGAATAAAGTCCTCAATGTTGTAATGTGATCGAATATACTCAACATCCTGGAAAATTAAGAATTTGTGAGTCAGCAGTGATCAGCAGCTACCTTGACACGATTTTAGCAAATACCAACCACTGAGTCACTTTCTATCCATCAAGGAACTACATTTGAACACTGAAATCAAGCATCTTTGAGAGCTGTTCTCAATTAAAGAGCACTGACTGAACAGATTTTTCTTGAAAATCTTTTCATTCTATCAAAACCTCTCCTTGCAGCTTGCCCTTATTTACGAGGAATGCACACCTGACCCTTTCCCAGCAATGTCTGATACAGGTCAACAGACATCCATGGAGGGGAAAAAAAAACCCCACCTGTTTTTCTGAGTTCAAGGCACAGAAACCCAGGCTGTCCCTCTCACCAAACTCCAGCTGAAAAAGGGAATTCTACAGAGCAGATCTGTGTAAGAAATGCCCTCTGACAAGCCTTCCCTGTTGAAGAGATAAGCTGATATTTTTGCACATTTATTTACTCAATCTATCCTCTTAGCTCTTAATATAATCAAGAGAATTACTCTTGGAAACAGGAGTGACTGTTCTATTGTAAAAACTAAGCATTGGAGCTGTTGAACAACCTAAAATCCACCTTTTCAGTCCTAGCAGAATGCCACAAAAGTAAGACCTGGAGAATGTTTACTTTTCAATAATAATGTGCAACATCTTCTTTTACTCCATCAGAGAACAGGCTTTTCTTTGTTTTCAAGTGCATAATTCACAATCACATAGAATCTACCACTGGAGAAAAAATTTATGAAAGTAAATCTAGAAGGAGAATTCCTGCTCTTTGCAGGACTTCTAGCAAAGCTGCTTATTGACATGGAAAGTAGAAGGGAAATAGGTGATTAAATACATATTTAGAGGCAGAATGGCTTTGTGCTAAAGCACCAAAAAAGTACAGGAGGAAAACTTTCAGTACGTATCAGCAGCTTCTTGAAAGTAACAGGATCATTTTTTCATCTGTGTGTCAATCCTTATCTATGAGCAGAGAAATAATACATAGGCTAGAGAGCAAGGGAGCTTCTACAAGCAGCATTCTTACAGACACATTGCTAGGCACACATATAGTGCCAAGCACAAAACTCAGCCTTTAGTGTGAGGACCACGCATCACAGAGCTCATGGAACACAAACAGAATTTACCATTTCATCCCTAGTGACAGAAACACCAACAATTTGATCCAAAACTTCTGCTACAAAAGCCTGTACTGGCATCCCATCCTGCAAGGCAAAAGCAACAGACACACATTTCCAATTTCAATCAAAATGTCTTTTCAATGGTAACTGTGTATTTTGCCACAGAGTCCCAGTTAAAACACTTTCCTCCCAGTGCACCACCCAGGCACCTCACCAGTTTAACCAGTCTGGTCCCCACGAGGGCCCTGTTTGAGCCAGGTGTGTGGCTGGACTCTGGACCACACAGACCTTTCCTCACTGAAGTTTCAGTTTGGATACAGCTGCTGCAGGAGTGCTACAAGCTCAGCCACTGCTTCAGTCCTGGCTTAAGTCCTGATCTTTACCTCAAAGGGAACGTATATCTGCCACAAGTACTCACTGGATCCCTGCGAGCCTCAGTGAATATCCTTGAGTCATTCCATATCCCTTCATTCAAGCTAAGAGTTTCAACAAGCATTTTGACACCCTGTAGGTCATTGGTTGTTGCTTTTCTTACATTAAATGACCTAAAAAAGGACAAAAAAGAATTAAAGCTGACTCTGTGACAAAAGAAAAATAACTGCCAGGCTTAAGAAAACACACCCTTCATGAGTACCAACCACATCTTTCAGAAGTTGAAACTGATTGCTAAATGACTCTTGTTCCAAAGGCAGAGATGAACTTATTGCATGGTAATAGAAAAGATCAGAGCATCTACTTGAGACAACTCCAGAATCCTCCTTTATCTGCTACTAAACACTCAGCCTAATCTATAACCATGGGTATCACCTGTCTTCAAGTGACTAAAAGTCAGCAATAAAGGGAGGCAAAGAACCATAAAATGAATGTGGAATCTGTAGCTGTGGCACATGGGAAAAAGAGCAAGATAAAAACAGGGAAAGACAAGAAAAAAATGAAAAAAGCACAGAGAAAAATAAAACTGAGCCAAGTGTCATGGTACAAAGTAAAGCAGGAGCATCAATTTCTCCATGAACCAATTGCTAATTTTTGTGTTAGGCCTTGGTGCTTCAAACAGTAACACATGAGGATAAACTTACGTGACTGCAATGCCTCTGCTAAGTGTGGAGTGCCAGTCAGTAATCACACAGCAGTGACATGGTATCAAAATGCCTGTGCAGCACCCAGAACACCTTACCTAGACAGCAGTGACCTGGCACCTAGCTCATTTACAGACTGATAGCAAATATCTTCCCACCTACTAATTAGGAGGAAAATTCACTTCACAGTGACAGCCTACAGCAGCCAAGGAGCTCTCCCAATGTCTGTCACAGCAGAAACTGCCTCCTGGTTACACACAGCTCATGCAATAAACACTTGTGGAGTGCTGTTCAAGAAGCTGAACTACAGCTTCATTTCCAAGAAATAAGTTCTTTCACCCACAGATAAACCCTTGCAATTCATGTGGTATAATTCTTTTATTCCTGTTCTTCTCGCTTTCAATTTAAAAGTGGATGTGCTATTCTTCAGCCTAGTCACACTGAGAGGCATCTTGTGGAACACGGGGTTAATGAATAGCACTGGTACCTTAAAAAACCCAAATTTACCAAGATTCTGCTATGTTATGAGAAATTTCACAGCTGAATCCACTGATCATTTTAGAGTGCTCAAAAGCATACCTTTGGTTACTAAATTACAAACCAATCCTGAGCTTCTAAGCAAGCATCAGCTGAGCTTCCACAGCTTTTCACACATTTCCACTGTCAATTGCAAGACCCAACAAGTGCTGAGGACGATGGCCAGCAGGCCCAGCACTGTGGTTCACTCTGCAGCCCCACTGTGCCGTCCTCCTGCTGCTCCCCAGCCCAGCCCAGCAGCTCTGCACCCACCCATGCCCCAGAGAAGGCAGCTGTGCCTACAGGGAACTGCATCTTGAACATGAAAAAACCAGAACATTTGAAAAGTTGAAACTGCTTTTTTTTTTTTTAAATAAGCAGATCCACCAGCTCCACTGTGCGTATGGAAAAGGAGGAAGGACTATCCAAGGTCTGCACTCGTTTCTCTCCCAGCAATGAATTAACTCATTCTAGATGCTCAAGTCCTTTGACTGCTCAGAGACAAGGACACTATTATTATTATTATGCTTTTTAGTGAAAATTGAGGGAAAGTATCCATTAAGCACCTCAGCCTATGCCTTGTCATCTGTTATTTTTTTCTCCTTCACTGTTAAGTAGGAGACTCACAGTTCCATTTGCTGCACTCTTGCTTTTTGTGTACTTAACACTTTTTCTTATTCCTTTTACTACCTGTACTAATCAGGAGCTCATTTTGTGCCTGTGCCTCTTCTGACTTTGCCCTTTCACGTCTTCATATTCCCCTCTTCTTACCCTGTTTTTCTTTTAGTCCATTTTCTATGACTTCCTTTTCACTCACATGCTTTTGAAAGCCATAGGTGCAAGTACAATGCATTGATCTTTCACTTTCACAGATTTTGGTTATTTCCAAGAGAGTATCTGCTGTTGCACCCTGTGGGTTTTGTTCTGCAGAAACTTTCCAAAAGATTACTCTGGCTTCTCCCAAAGCTTTTCTGATCCTGAACCTCAATGAGCAGCTATTTTTCCTTACTTTCCTGCAAAGCTGTAGGGGGATTTGGAAAATGCTACTAATGACCCTATTTTGTTTTCATGGAAGAACTGGTGTCATTTGGAATATGGACAATGTAATCAGAATGGTAAGTTTTTTTTAAAAAGCCTTTATAACAACTTGAATTTTGCCCAAAACTGCAAGAGGACATATGACTCCCAACCCTACTGGTGGATTACTGAGCAGCTGGGCCTGAGATTACCAGGAATTACTCCAGTGGCTCTCTCTCCAGCCAGCTGGATTCTTACTCGGGACCCAGAAGCACAGTTTTATCCCAGGGTAAAAAGCTTCTGCCTAGGTCCAAGAGTAGTTGGCCAGTTCCTACATGAACTATTTGTGTACCACCAAAGGTGATTAAGTATGCAATTAAACCTAGAACTATTTTGCTAAAACCACACAGTACTTAGCTACATTAAGACCAAAAACAGAAAAGAAAATCTGTAACTGTGTCACAATTTAAGCTTGGTGTTTGGGCCAGAATAGACTTGGTATACAAGCAAAGCTTTGGAAAACTCATTCCATGTAATAGATGACACAGCATGAAAGGTTTGGTGTCCTAGTTCACCGATATCTCAGCCTACAGAAGTGTTCAGAGCATCACAGTAACTGAAGGCATGAAATAAATGATTCAACACCCAAAGTAATAGAGAAATTATATGTAACAGATACTCAACAATGAGATTACTGCTGTGATCTGTATGTCCCAGAAACACATAACTGTATCTCTCTTAAGAAAGCTATAGCATATTTCCAGGAAATAAATCTACACCAGGCTATCAGGTGTCAGTGTCACACAACCTGACCCACATCCCCAAGGCCAAACATAGCACCATGTTTCTCTGCTGGCCTTGGCCCACAACCAGGGAACTTGAAGCTGCTTGTCTGGACCAAGGTTCATCTTCCCTACCTTAGTACTGTACACAGAAATCCCAAATGAATCTCCTCACTGGGCTTGGGTTTCACTGGGAGAACACTCCAAACAAGTGCTGGCAGATGGGTCCCACAGCAGCCCAGAGTACAGCAGAGCTGCGCCGAGGCACTACTCACGTGAGCAATCCCGCCCGGTGGAACACGTACAGCTCCCGACCCAGCCTGGAAGTGCAGGAAGGGACAGTCCGAACAAAGCTCTGGAGCAGGGGGAACTCCGGGACATGATGAGGCACCAGGATGACACACAAGTCTCTGTCCTGAAAGAGATTGGCAGGCAATAAAGGCTCTTGGTGATGTCTAAGCTTACCCAAAGCCCTCTGAGGGGACAGACAGCCCTGAAAGTGGGGCTTACACTGCACACCCCCAAGCACTGCTCTGCCTGGGCAGCACCAAGTAACTGATGGGCTCAGAAATGGCTTCACTTTAAGCAAACTACGTGGTGAACCTTCCTTATTACACCTAGTGATTCCATCACGACATCTTGTTTCAAAGACTGACATTGGATGGATAAATGACATAAATTTGAAATGTTTTCTGGGTTCACTGTCTCTAGGAACTTTCTTTGGTGGTAAGCAGTGTTTTTGAGTGTGCTGGTTCTTAGGGCCAAGTCTGTGTCTCTGGTACCCAGGGCCTGTCTCTAAGGCACAATACCATGCAGTTATTTGTAATGTGACTTTACAACACTCTGGTGTGCTTTAAGAATGTCTCAGAAAGTGGACTTTGTTACCTCAGATGGAGTGATCTCTATCTGAGGTAACAAAGAGATCAGGGCATGAGCAGGAAACAGCTACTGCATTGTGAATCCACAGTGCCACTGCTCAGTCTATAAGTAAATACTATCAATCTCCTTAATATCACTGTTTCATAGGTTTTAACTCAATCTTCTTCAATACATTTTCCTGATTTTGTTTTTAATTTAGGTACAGTCTAGATCTATACATGATTTTAAAGGAGTTTGAAGCATTTCTTCCCTAAATCTGCATCACAGAGAAGTCCCGATGGAACATAAAACTAGATACACTATTTATAAGAGCATGTAATGCCAGGGAAATGGCTTCACACTGACAGAGGGTAGGTTTAGATTAGATGGTAAGAAAAAATTCTTCCCTGTGAGGGTGGTGAGGCCGTGGCACATGTTGCCCACAGAAGCTGTGGCTACTCCAACACTGGAAGTGTCCAAGGTCAGGTTGGACCGGGACTTGGAGCAACCTGGGATAGTGGAAGGTGTCCTGCCCATGGCAGGGATAGAACTGGATAACCTCTAAGTTCCTTTCCAACCCAAATCATTCCAGGATTCTACGATGAACAGAGGACTTAGGTATGCATTCCATGAAGTCCAGAAGCAGCCAAGGAGGGGAGCAGCTCAGCCCATGGTAACCAGGCCCAGCAGGCTCATGGGGGGCACAGACTCACAGGAGCAGCAGACCCAAATGCCCTGGCTGCCAGCTGCACAGCTGTCCCACCACACACAAACATTCCAACTCTCCTTATACTCACCGGGAAAACGCTGAAAGCATAACGCAAAAAATCCAGTGACCTGCAACCAAGAGCAAATATTGGTAAATAAAGCACATATCAGAATGATCTGATACACTGTGATACTTACATCCCTGCAAGTGCAGGAACACTTACTCAGAGCTGATCAGACAATCCCAGTAGATCCATAATTAACTGATGCTGCATGCTGCACAGCAATTTCTGACTTATAGTGCTTAAAGCATCATTATTAACAAGAATAACCAGAATGTTTGACAGAATACTCAAGGCTTTTTACTAAAAGGGTGAGGGGGAGGAACAAACAAAACATTGGCTCTCACGTTGTTGACTCCAACCTCTTCAGAAGCCATTCCTGGACTGTCACAGAAGCATTACTATACAGCAAATACTAATTCAGGTTACAAACAGTTGTTGCTATGTTCCACAGTATTTTCAGTCAGCACCAAGGGGTCTGTGACTTTCCACTCAGGAAAACCTGCCCGATGTGCTTTGACAGACTAACAGGAACATCAATACTTAGAATTGTTTTTGAACACTTCTTTCCACTTCTCACCCACTGACTTAGGCTATGCCAGTCTCTTTTCCATGGCGACAGCAAATTGTGACATTTCAGTTCAAAAAGACTTGAGAAATCTCACCAAAGCCCTGCTGTTTCTACCATGTGTAAAGATACCAAAGAGCTCAAAACCCAGTTATGTTGAAGCTTCATAAAACAGTTTTCCACCACACAAGATATATCTTTGGAAGAAATTCAGTACAGATGTATGTTAGCTATAAATACTGATAAATCCCCTCCTCGTTTCAGAACTGTAAGTAAGCTCCCTTTAATTACCTCTAATAATATTACTTAAAAGAGAAATAATTTCTAATTGCAATATCTGTGCTTGAATGTAAACTTAAAGCTGCAAGTACAGATCAGGATTTGTGTATTATATATTCACCTATATAATAGATAATTAAGACTAGTTAACAAAATAGCTAACCAGGGAAAGGAAAATGCCATTACAACTACATTGCATTGCAGTTTTCTCTCTGGTATCCAGGACCTTGTTAGCAGCAAAGACCACAAGAAGTGAGGTGGGAGATTTTTCAGGGGACTTAGGAAAGTATCAAATACCAGCAGATAAACCAGCAGTTCAGTTTCTTCCCATTTCACTCTCAATGCACTGACAAGCCACATAACAGCTCTGGATTTAGGAGATGGAAACATTTGGCAGCTTTACTGGGTAACAATTCCCAAGGAGCAAGCTTCCCTCAGGGCTAAGATGCAATCACAACTACACTTCAATCAAACTGCTATTTCTGGGTCCAAGCTGTGCAAGGCCAGCAGGAACTCCCCCCGGACAGGATTCCAGGCTGCAGTCAGCATCACCTCATGCCCCCCTTTACATATATTTGCTTTGCTAATACTTCTTTTCCAGGAAGGTGGATCAAGCCAAGGCAAGCCAGAGAAGCATACAAGCAAAATGTCTGAAAACACCAAGATCTACAGATTCCTCAGCTCTATATGAGGTAATTTTAGGAAGAGTCTTCAGACAGGAATGTCATCTTCTCCAGATACCCATCTTGGAATCCACACTGCTCCACAGATGTCTCCAGGTAAAAAAGACCGGGACCACAGCATTGAATGATAAATGCAGTGAGAAATGTCTTGGGCAGAAACAGCAATGGTAGATACAAAGCACAGAGCTCAGAAGGGGGCAAAAAAGGGACAAATCCTTATCCTAAGCACAAAACTATGAGCAAAGTACTCAAGATGCCTACAGTGAGATTATTTCCTCACACAGATCTCCACCACAGCTCTGAATTGCTGTTGCAGTATAATGGAGTCATTCCAGAGCAAGTCCTTCGCCTCAGTAACATTTTAAAACAAAGCTATGTTATCCTGCAACAATTATCTTGCTTGAATTTTTATACTAGATTGTCCATCAATTAACTGTTCTGGAACAGTCTCTCTGCAGTGAAATTGTTCTTATCACACATTAGTTGACCAACGTTTCTAATACAACACAGACTTCTAGCACTGCATTTCACTAATTAAACTAGTTCCTAACAAACCTGAGCTATATTACTGGGTATATCAATTGGGAAATATGTACCCTAAAGGCTATGTCTTTGCTTTGTTTTGGGAACTTTGGATATTTGCATTTGCAGCAGATTCAGTGTTCAATCCCCTTGGGTAGGTGCCCTCCTTAATCAAGAAACAGCTTAATAAATAGAATTAGTTTTCAAGGAATTCTGATTTTCCTTCTTAATGAAGTTTACTCTTAAACTTCCTTTAAGCCAGAGAAGTTCAGCTGTTGTTACTCACCAGTGACTACTACTACCAGTAGATAGATGTTTTTTCAAACAGTGCTACAGATGTTCAACTCGTCTATTAAGTCCTTACTCCCGATGCCTGCTGTCTGCAGACATGACATGGATTTGAAAACATGTGTGCTCAGCTGCGTCATCTATTCTGTATCTTCCTTTCTACCATCAGATCAAAAGGGACAAAGTTCCTGGAGAAGTTTCTGCTGATGTGGTTGAATATAGGTTTGCTCTTCAAGTGTGGAGAGAAATTTTGGAAAAAAAAGTCTAAACCCCATTTATAGCTCCATTCTAATCCAGCAGGAACTAAGAGTCCGAGATCAGCAGCAGGAATCATGTTAAGAGAAAAACCCTTTGTCTCCCCCAACTGTAGAGGATTCTAGAAAACAGAAAAATTTCTTTCAGTGGTTGGAGACAGTGTTTAGAACGAGAACACTTACCTGTAGAGCTAAGAACAGCTTTATTGCCCCATGCAGTGAGATGACAACTACTGTAGCATGTAGCTCCTCTTGCAGCTAGCCAGCTTCAGAATTAGTGTCTCTACAGAAGGAAGAAGCAGCCTTTTCCCACAACCTCAACTCACATTTTTTCCAACAAAAATTAATTCTTCACTTTTTGTCCCCACAGACCTATCAGAGATAGGAAGTTGAAGGTGGAGGTTGGAAAGTTATTACTGAAGGTAAAAGAAGGACACAAGAAAGAGGTCAGAAAAAATCCCACCTGGCTGTGGCAGGTGCTGTCACTTCCTGATTTGTCCTAAAAACATAACCTAAAAAATGGTTATTAATGGGAAAGCAGTGACTATTCCTCTATGCTTACCTGGTTTCATACTTCTCATCGATACAAAGGAGACGGATACAGAAAGCATTTGAAGCTCCTCTGTACACAGGATGCAAATCTCCTTCCTCATCAGTCTCCAGGAGAGGCGCTGCTGAGCCTTTAGAGCCTGTGTTGCTGACATCACCTACTGGCAGTTCAGTCTGCGAAACAGTCACGGCTCTGTCTTTCTGCAACAATAACGGCCAAGGGATCACTTACAACATTTCTCGAAGTATTTTCATTAGTTAAGCCCCATACTTTCTCTCTTCTCAGTGATCCTTTCTTCCCACCCCCATGGCAGCTCATGGGGAACTGGATGGGCAAATTCACCCTGACCAATAACTCTGACCCCTCCCTCCAGACCCCAGCTAGAGCAGCTTCTAACGCGGCCCCACAGCAGAGGCACATGTGGGCCAGAGCAGAGGACGGGGCAGGAGGGGAACTCAGCAGTATTTGCTTGTCCTCATCTCCGCCAGCCTTGCTCCAGATCAGCTCTGAGAGGGATCAGCACTGCTGGGTGCAGCAGCGCTACCTGCATGGCTGCATCTGCACCAGGAACATGTTCCAAGTTTTGAGAAGCAATAGGCTCTGGCTTTTGACTTGTTTGGTTGCTTTCATCTTTATCTGAGTAAAGAAAAAGAGAAAGTGCACAAGGTTTAATAATGTAAGCTTAAGCCTCAGAACCACAGCAACAGCTAGAGTGGGCCAGGCTACCTCTATCAAAAGGTTTCATTTTAACAACTACAGTTAAAACAGACCCTCCTATAGTTAACCTGACTAGAGCTTCATTAGACTATTTGATTTCAAAGCAAAAAAAATTCCAGGGATTGGGTTGTAAAACAAGATCTGAACAAGACAGTTTGGGAGCAATTCCTAACTTGCATGTATCCTATGTCAAATTTTTACTCTATCTGAACTGAAATACAGGAGCCAGGGTATTGACTGATACCTAAAACCCCATGTGTGTTGCTAACTTGCTTTCTGGTGACCACAAGGACAAGCAAGGGCTCTTGTTCATTCTCATTCTCAGATTAATTCTCCTAAAAGAACTGAAATTCAGGTTAAATCCTAGTCAAACCAGAACTCTTACTGGTGCAATAAGGAACAAGAAACAGGGATTTAAATTCCTTTATAAATTTTACACAATAAACTCTTGAGATGTAGGTACTGCTACTGCAGAAAACACATCAAGCAAGGACACCCTTGCATTTAGAAGATCCAGTAACATAAGGAAGTCAAGGTTTCTGAGCTCCAAGAAGGATACAAAATAAGCTTCTGAAAACAACAGAATTCATCCCTTCTCCCTCTGAACCTTGCCTTGAGACACCCACATAAGCTAAATTCACAGACAGAAGCATTTCTTCACACAGTTATGGGCACTTTTTAAAAAAAATACCTCAAAGGTTTAAAATAATTCAGTCAGAAGTATTTAGAAAAAAATCTTATCCCAAAATCTGTTTTTCTGTCAATAAAAGAGTGTAGATGCAACATGCAGAGCAAGGAGAAATGTGGGGGGTAGGAATCATGGGTTCTCTGGGGGTATCACAGATGTGAGCCTTCACAGAAATGATCAAATGTCGTCTTGATTAACCAGCTCCATTTCTCATTACCAACAGCCTTGCAGGTGTCAGAAGTTAATTAATACAAGTCTCTTGTTGTCATGTAAATATTGATATGTTGTTTCTGACTTCATACTAAAATGCAAATTCTTAATGGCTCCACCATCCACTCCTGTCAGACGTGGCCACATCACTGTTTACAGACTTGCTGTACATGAGTGATGGGAAGAACTGCAATATTGTCACTAAATCAAGTAAGGACCACAAATAAAGAAAATGAAAATAATTCCATGATTGCTGGGTTGCTAGCAGAGGTACAGTCAGCAGGATCAAGAAGCCAGTTCACCATGAGGCCTGATGAAAAGCCCTTGAATCATTTCCACTGCATCATGTTTTCTAGCAACTAATTCATGACACCATATAGAGTAACAACCAAATTACTGTAATTACCCTGAAACCTAAGTGGCATATCAGTACAGACTGTTGTATACTCTTTCATTATTATTCAGCATTACATTTTGAAAGGAAAAGAATATCAACCTGTGGTCTCTACTTAGAAGCTAAAGAGCTTGAAAAAAATATCCTTTTTTATATGTAGGAACATAAAATTACTCTACAAAGGAATGCAGCTTGCATTTAAAAATTTCCAGCCTTCAGATTCAATAAAGCCAAATCTGGATCTTCTGTTGATGTCAGGTCACTGAACTTGCGCTGCCCTCACAGCAGGGCACTGTCCAGCAGCAAATTTTCAATGCAGTCACTAAAGCAGCCTTCACATAACGGGCATGGCTGTGCAATATCCACAAATGCAAACTATATGGGACTAACACCACAACAGACTTCAAGGATACAGGCTGGTCCTTACGTTGGAAAGGCTTAACAATGGACTACTAGGATGCAACCCTTTATTCTAAAATGTGTAAAGCTACAACAATAATTTTAATCACTATTCAGTGATAACAGAATTAACACTCCTGAGCAGTGACTAGACAATTTTGCTATCAGGTTTCTAGTGCCTCTCTCTAGGAATAGCACCAGAGTCAGGCTCTCAGCTTATGATACTCAAGTTTCTCCTCATGTGTCCAAGATCATTAATGATTTGCACTCCAGCTACCTGAAAGTCTACAAATAATTATTTTTCCTCAGAGGTGCCCTTGTCATTCCAAATAAAGGGATACTACTACTTTAAGAAGTCTTACCTGAAGGGAACCCACAGGTCTGCAACTACCATCAAAACTAATATAATTTTTAAATGAAGAGGGAAAGAAGGGAGATAAGTTCACAGGACTGCTAACTATGCTGCTTAAAACAATTCTGAAAACCACACAGATGCCAGATTCTCCAGAAACTGAACAGAACAGCTGCTCATGCTAAGTTTTAACATTTAGAACATGTCCAAGAGATTTCCTAAATTATTAAAAAAACATCTAACAGCTGTATTGTTAAGACCTGTAACCACATACTCACTGAAAAGCTCAGCAGCACAGAATTTGCCACAAAACACTGGCCTAGAGCTTGCAGCCCCTGGAGAAGGAAAAAGGGCAGCAGGAAGAGCCCTGGGATGGGTAAGGCTGAGAGGAAGCCCTGGAGGTCACCTTGCCCAAGCTCCTGCTCCAGCAGGGTCAGCCAGAGCAGACAGCCCAGGCCTGGGCTCCAGCTCCTGAGTGATCTCTCTCCCTCCTCAGTCTCATTCCTTCTCCTACCCAAGTCTGTCACCTCTTCAGAACTAATACTCCTGGAGCTGCAGGAGCACAGGATCAAACAGGAGACAGGCAGCTTCCTCCATCTCCTACATGCAAGATGCTTCCTTGCAGGGGAGGGGAAGTCCACAGCAGCAGCTACGAGACCTGTTTCTCTCCCTTTTCTGTTCTGTGACTGCCAGCTTCGAGGCAGCAGCTGGTGACAGCCCTGCAGCTCCCTGGTTGCCTTTTTTGCCTGCTGCTTTGTGTTCAGAAAAGCAGATACGTAACAGCCTAATGGTGGAAGGGTTTTATTCCATTACTGATAATTAGTAGATAGCAAAATGTTGCCCTTCTGCACAAAAAGCCCTTTGACACCGAAAAATAAAGACAACAACTGTAAATCATTTACATGACACTTCTGTTCTATGAACAGGTGACATATTTGTGCTACTGGTTTTTATCACTCGCAGGAAGGCGGCTTGTTAGATGTGTTGCTGTATCATGCCCTATATAAAAGTAGAATAAAGAGACAGTCCCTGATCTTCCAAAATCTTGTAACCCAGGAGACTGCAAACAATAAGTAAAGAGAGAAGCTGAACTACAAGGAAATAAGATGACATGAGTCAACAGAACAACATAACAAGCACAGTTAACCAGCTGCTCAGCCACTGACAGACATCACCTCACCACCAGATTTTACAATCACATCTTCATTTAACAGCACAACTATATCTGATGGACAATATACACCATGCTACAGCCTTATGAAACTTGAAGCCTACATTTACCCCACAGCTGGTACCGGCCAGCTCCCCAAAAACAATTGCTTCTGAGTCAGAGACCAGTGCTATCAAAATTTCCCTCCTCAATTAAAAAACACCATGC
Organism: Pomatostomus ruficeps; assembly: GCA_013400735.1. Lineage (NCBI taxonomy): Eukaryota > Metazoa > Chordata > Aves > Passeriformes > Timaliidae > Pomatostomus > Pomatostomus ruficeps. The sequence goes on from VYZT01052813.1 coordinate 70,474, forward strand.
AACCTGCTTCAAAAACAGCTATGTTAATTGTGTGTTCTTGCTAGTAAACCTATATATCCTTTTTCAACGTCCTGCAGAACCTACTCAGAAGCTAGACACAAACACACCTTGAATCTATTCAGCATTTTAGAATACAGATACCTCCTTGAACACTTGGCTTCCGTGGTACTTTGAGAACATCCTCAGGGTGTGGTTTACAGAGCCCATGGAAAGGCCCTAAGTCAAAACACTCTTGAAACAAAGAAACATTCACTTGAGAACATAAGCTCATGAATCCTACTGCAGTGCCACCAGCCTGGAAGATAAAAGACATGTCACATCAATCTGTCATTCTAGGTCAGGACAAAAAAAAAACTGAACAAAAATTTTCTGAAACATCAAATTTTATGTTCCATCTCTGACTGTGCATAATGGAAAAGAATAAAGGAACTATTTCAGCAAAAGTTAAAGATCGTCTTTTATTTTGTCCTTATCATGTGTGTATTAGGACCTCTACTGTAGATGTGTATCATTTTGTTTAAAATTACAGTGCAGTTGAAGTAGAACCTGCATTCAGCTAGTTGTAATGGTTGTCTCATTACTGGATGCTGATTTGGACCTAAATTGGGCTCAAACTGAAAAGTGCATTTTATTTTCCTACAAAATTATTAATTCAATAAACCAATTACATATAATATAAAGAGTATCTAATGCAGTTTGTACTATTTGCAGCACTTATAAGCCACAGATATTTCTGTGTTCTGAAAAAATCCAAGAGCTAGTCTTAACACCAAAATGCCCTGGCAAACATTAAAGTGATGGGATCCCTGCAATGCTGGCACCCATGCTATTCTGGATGCCTGACTGCTGCTGGAGTTCCCAGCAAGCTGCAGCCCTCAGCAGGGCACATGCTGGGACCAGGGAGAACTGACATGCTGGAGAGTTTCTGGTTTTAACCTGAGACAAGTCTAGAAGAAGGAAGCTCTTTAATTTTTAGTACTGTATGCAACTTTCTGCTGAAAGACATTATCAAAACACATTTTCTTTCCTCCTTCATACACATAATGAAAGCCTTTATAAAACTAATGAAAACTCAAAGGCTGGATTTGTACAGCTGTTTTATCAGGCCATCAGCACTTCAATAAAGACTTGAAAAAGTGTGACGTTTAATTTTTCTGCCCTCAAACAACAAGTGATTGTTTGTTTGCCTTGTTTGCGTAACCAACAAAGCCGAGGCGCCGCAGTTGCCTGGCTGCTATGTAATTTCAGGCCCAAGGCTCAGCAGAGGCTGATTAACCAATCCATCTACCATATGTGCAAAAAGAGGCTGCCAGCTTCATTCTCCGCAGGGAAAATTGGCATCCATCATGGTCTGTGTGGAGGTGCCCTCCCAAACCGCCATGGCAGCAGCAGCTCGGATAAACTGAGGGCCTGAAACACCTTTTGGTGGTCTCACATCGAGCTCTGAATGTGCCACTGAAATGTATTATTTATAGCAATGGCCCTCTGCAATGTGCCATTATACTAATGGTGCATTGTTTCCCATTTGGTTCCCAATGGCAGTGATTACATGTTGCAATTTTATAAAACCATTTCCCAGAAAAAGCAGACTTCAGGAATTAAGGAGGTTATATTGCCTATCAGCTTGCACTACCATGAACAATTACTAACACATGAAAAACTTAACAGGAATTTTCAGCAGGATAACTATTACCACTCTTTTCTTATTTAAATTAATTCCTGGGTTTGTCTTCATTTCAACAAAAATCTGTTTGAGCCAAGAGAAAGAAAAATTAGCTACAGCACTTTAAACTGTGAAAGGATTACTGGCTACTCATTTTCATATGCAATATTAGCTTTCACTGGGAATAAAAACAGATCACCTAAAATGCAAATGTCTAAAACGACAACATGACTTCTTCAAGATGGTCTGTCCAAATTACTTGAAAATAATCTGCACAACACTGGGAATTGCTGCTTCATTTCTGAACTGGAAACATAACTCTTGAGGGCAGACACAAACTACATTGTGAAGGGCACTGTATGGGTACAGATCATGAATTCTACCTTCCACAGGTGAACTGCTGATTTTATTCTCTGACCTAGAGTGAGCTGTCACCCAGGACATCTCTAAAGCTACAATCAGACAAAACTAAAGCTCACAACAGACTGACCTCACAAACAGCTGCCTGATTTTCTTCACCTTCACGTTCTATGAGATCAACAAGGAGATATTCACCATAGGTTTCTTTCAGAGTCTCACTTTGAGGCGTCCAGATTAGCATGAGATCATCATAATCTTCCATCCTAGGAAAAAGAGATCAGGTAACATCGTAAAGCCCTGCCATTAATAGGTCCTGATACTTCTGTTCTACTCCATTAACATATAGAAAAAATATTACAAATACTCGTTCCAAAGCCTGCACCCACAAGTCACTTCACCTAGGACACCTAAAGTGGGAGTCTCAGCACCAGAGAGACAACCATTCCCAAAAGCCACAGAACCCACCAAAATCTGTACTGCCCTGTTGAGATGCCTCTCTTTCCCTAAGAAAATATAGGGGATTTTTTTCAAAATTCTCCTGTCTCACTCTCCTATGAGTGTGGTGGAGCACTCATACAGGTCCCAACCTACACAGATTTTTATTTAAACAGGCAACAGAGACTCCTTCCCATTAGATTGCTATTCCTAGCCAGGATCAATGTAAGCCTGAATAACAAAATGCAGCACTTTTATTGGAGCGGTGGTAGAATTCATCAGTCACACACGTTACGACTATTGCACAAAGGCGGTGGCAAACCAGCTCTAACACTCAACTGCTATCAATAACATGAAGCCACTTGTATTTATCTCTCGGAAAAATGGTGGAATTAAGTGGTGCAACCAAAAGCAGCTGAGAGGAAGCTGGGGCTGTGTCGGGCTGCCAGAAGGAACAATTGCAACAAACTGCAGGGGAAACCCACCCTACTCCGGGCCGGGAACAGGCGACTAGCTCGGCTGTCACACCAACACCCCGGGAATGCTCGCGCTGGACCGTCCCGACCAGCCTGTCCCGGCTCCGGGGCCCCGCACGGCGACACCGGAGCCGGCGGAGCCCCGCGCGGTCTCTGCCGCCCTCCGGCGGCCCCGTCAGGCACCAGCAGCGGCTCCATCGCTTACTTGGGATGCGCAAACCTCCTCCTGCACGGGAACCGGGAACTTCAGAGCTTCCCTGAGGTTTGGGAAAACACCTGTTTTGCTCCAGGGTCCCGCTGCTCAGATAGGGAAGTGCCTGCATGCTATACCTGTAAGTTGGCGATCATTGTTCTGCACAGGCAGGAATCCAGAAACAGAATAAACAGATTCTCAGTGCCATTCATTCCTTGTTTCTGGATTTGGAAAGAGCCTTAAAATTGACACAAAAGAGGTTCTGTTTCTCATTGTATTAAACACTAAGTTCCCAAGCACTGCCTGACTCCAGCGCAGGAGAGGTGGTCGTGGGTCTCTGGATGGTTTTGCTGCTCCTATGCACCACAATGGATGTAACCTCTGGGTAAGATCACTTTTGTAACCAAGGCTAGGGAGCCCTTGGATTCTGACCTTGTTCCTGCGTTTTTTTTTTTCCTCAACTAAAATGAGGCTCCAGGAACAATGAAAACTCTGTAAAACTTACAGTAACTCATTCTTTATCTCTCAAACCAAAATGGTCACCCTTATCCCCTTCACAGGAAGTATCCCAAAGGAAAAGCTGCAGTGAGGTTTTCTATTATCAGAAAGTCACCACCTCAACACAATTAAATAGTATAGCAAATCTGCTAATGAGCTATCAAACCTCAGACAAACCAAACTAAGAGGGGTAACAGAATGAGACAGTATCCTAATTGAACCTTGTTATTCCATGGGGTGGATAATAGACACACACCTCATTTGAATGGAACCTCAGAGCAAAGTGCTCTGAATTCCCCATGTCATTCTGCTCCATGGGACACAGGACAGGGCCACACACAAAGGTGCAGATGGCAATTCCTGGAGATTGACCCTGTGACAGTCAATAGAACTCTGCACAGGCCCATTCATCTCCCTGCACACTACACTGTAGGAACACAAACATTTTAACTTTTTTATTCTGTTTTTAGTACCTTCCACCAGTACCACAGTCCACAGTCTTAAAAAAGGTAAAGAAATCTTCCAAACCCCAGTAGCTTTCCAATATAAAAATGCCACAAAACTCCTCTACAGTGAGCACAAGCAAAGAGCTGCAAATTTGACTCTTACCTACAGGGTACAAACCCAAGAATGACAGGATCTAGACAAGATACCAGCAAGAACCTTAAACATCAAAGTTCAGTGGGCTGCACTCTGGCACACTGCTGACATCTCACATTATAGAGGCCAGAGCAGAGTAACTTCAAAATTGATGGTTAAGCAAAGTATCAATTTACAGCTGCTTTCCCTCCCTGTAATCACGGGAAGAGGGGACAGAGATTACCCTAATCTCCTCTCACTGCCCCAGAAAATGTTGCTAGGCAGGTGGCTGGGGACAACGTCCACAGAGGAGTCTCTAAGGGCTTCACTGGCTGTTTCTATGGATGCCAGTGAAGCACAGAGGTGAATGCCGAGGGAAGGGAAAGGCAAAGCTCCTTCTGCAAACAGAAATTAGCCTTACCTGTTATGTACTGATGGACAACACTGAAGTATGAATTTTATATCACCGTTGTGTAATCTCAGAGGAAAACCAGTTTTCCAGTTAATTTTCTAATAACAACAAAACTAAAGCCATTTTTAATTTTCATAAACTACAGAAATCCCAGAGAAGATGGTAGCTCTTATCAGGAATATTGCTATGGCCTAAGTGATATTTCCAGTCATGAAAGAAAACATTTCTATTGACAATAGCCAATGGTAGTAAAAAAAGAAAAATACTGTTTAAACTGAAAAAAAGTATGATAGTTGGAGCCAAGACATGTGGAAAGACTTTAAATCTTCAGGTATTAACTCACCTACGGACACCTTCTCTGTATAAAAGTCCCTTCACCTACTGATAGGTGGTAGACAACTCAAAAGAAACACTCAAAAAGCCTAAATTGTACATTGAGTTAAGATGAAAGAGTTTTTTAACATATTGAAATAACCAGAGCTACAGCAGGAGGATGTGAAGTGGCAAAGGTCAGGCCTCAGGCCTTTTTCTTAAAATGCTCAAAAGTCAGGCAACAGGAGGAGCACAAGCTGCGGATTAGCTTCAGATCTATTTGGTAAAATTCAATATACACAATAAAACATCTCTCAGAGACAGCTTCTGTCAGAATCCAGCCCAAGCTGGCAGCATGAACCAGCCCATAAACAAACAGCTTTAGCAGGCAGAGACATCAGACACACTCGATGTGGCATCACCATTTGCAAGCACTGGTCAGTACAGACCCCCCACATCCATATCATGTGATAGAGTGCCCAAGGAATGTGCTTCTCCCTGAACTTCAGTCTCCACTACAGGCATCAGAAATGCTAATTTAATCACAACTCTGCTACCTAGCCACAAAGCAACACTTACATTTACTACATGCAAAAACAACTCCAGAATAAATCAGAGTTAAATCAAATTACTGCTTCATACCTGCAGTCTTCCCACTGTGAAGAGAAAAACAAGTAACCCAAAATGTGATGGATACAAGTTCTATTCCAATCACGCTAAAGGGAAGCATCTCCACAGCAATGACAACAGGAAAATCACCAAGCCCCTTGGTCAGAAACTTGGCATTTCTCATGTCCTGGACACAACACTGGCACAGGCAGAACACACGTGGCAGGAAAAACCAAGAGTGGCAACAGTCACTACACAGGTAGGGAGAACAGACAAGCTGCAGGGAAATGCATGTGTCTGCCTCATACACTGCAGGCAGCTGGGCTAAGGGGAAAGGAGAAAGTAATTCAGAGTCTCAGATTTTTCATGACCTTTATGACTAGGATCCCACAGCAAGAGCAATACTCTGCTACAGGCACACTGTGTGAGCTTATCAAATCTTTGCTCCAAACTGGAGCCATCAAAAAGAGTAACACAATGGAAGGAGAAATGTGTTGCCCCATGATTTTCTTCAGCAAGGCAAAGCCAAGGTAAGGAGCACTTCCACAGGGAAAACTGTACAGAAGAGAATTACTTCTCATGTCTGAAAGACTACTGGAACTTGGGATTCTCTATTCTTGTTTACTTCTTTTAGGTAACAGGCCTTCCTATTCAAGCTTTGGTTGACTGTTCAGCATGAGACAACGAGAAAATGAAAAACAAGTTGGAAGAGGCTTCAAGAAACCCAGAAACCACATGCCCTCCCTAAAATATGCAGTGGTCTAATTCAGCCAGCAGATCACAGAATAAACATCACTGACAAAAAAAAAGAATCTTTCTACATAGCTAACTAGTTTTCAAAAAAATACAATTGATCTTGTGATGAAATAGAACTAAACCAGCATAATCCTAGAACTACCTAGTTTGGTTATCACAGAAAACCAGAGCAGTCGAACTAAGATACTGATGCTGCAAACCAGAAAAAGGAAAATGCTTCCGTTTCCCCCAGACAGATGTGCACAGGGAAGCAGAATGAGGAGTTGCATTACCTTGCTTGGCGCACGAACAGCTGTGGGTGACACCGATGCCTGGGGCACGCCAGCAAGGTGAAGCCTCTCTCCATGGGTGAACCTGGAACAGGTGTCATCCTTTCAAAGACATTCCCCATGTCTAGCTCTGCATGACAAAAAGCTGTCAGGGGCAACAGAGAAACTTCATTATGCCACCTTTAAATTATCAGCAAAACTGTCTGAGGAAAATGAAGTTTCAAACTTAAACCACAGATAGCAAAATGCTCCAAGTCTTTTAAGTTGGGCGATGAGGCTGAAATGACAGCAGTATAAACATGTGAGAATTGTCACCAGAGTAATCTGATTAATCCATCATTCCAAACCTGAACAAGCTTCCAAGCAATCAGAAATTGGTAGAATCCAGCCCCTATAAAAAAAATAAAGCCAATTCTCTATGCCTCTGGAGAATCTCTGTCAGGACTTACGATGCTGAAAGAAAGCTGAGGTTTGTTGCCAGGGAGGGTTTGACAAAACCTTTCATTCAAGTCCTGCTTTCTGTAGCTGACACACCACTACAGTCTTTTAGCATGACTTGGAACCAAGATGCCTAGAAATTGGCATATCAGAAAAGTTCCAGCTCACTCCTCAGCTCACTTAAGTGCATGCTTGGTTTATTAGCCTGAATTCAGGACTAAAATTCGAAGTCAGGTGCTGTTCTCTGATTAACATGTGTATTCTCTTTGTACCTCTGTTCTAAAAGAAATAATCTGAGTCTCCTTCCATGTCTCCAGCAGCCCCTCTGAGTCTCACCAAAGTGTCCTCTTCCAACCTGCACTTACTTGGCTAAGTAAGACAAAGTGCCCAGTTTCAAATCTCCTGGCTCTATTCAACCAGAAATCTTCACAAAACTTGTAGGAACTGATTTTTGAGATCCTTACTCCTTTTTGTTGTCCTGTTTCTGGCACATTTAAAGATTGCAGGCAATGGGCAGACTGCTGAATAACTGCTGGAGTGAGCATGGAACCACAGGTACCTCTTGCACAAGGGATCCTGACAAGAGGATACTTTTAGATTATGTTTTGCACGTTTAGAAACTGATAATTGTTCTCAGTATTAAAAAAAGAACACCACTAAGAGCTCACAGCGTATATTAATTAGATTTGCAATTGCTCTCATTTCAAGAACAAAAGAGCATTAAATTCTTACCTAAGTTCTCCTCAGGTGGTATGAAGAGAAGTATAAACTGAAGTTCTGGTAGTAAGATGAAAGCTCTCCTGGACAAATAACAAACATATTCAGTCTTTCATCATTACACCCATCAATGACAGACAGCAGCTAGTTTTTTTAATACATAATTTTTTTCCCTCCAGAGTCTCTAATTGTCCTTCATAAGCCCACATGGCTCAAAAATTAAAACATTTCTGACAAACAAGATCATATGAAATTCGTCTGGGTAATTTTTACTAGTTTTTCCTACCTTATTTCTTTCAAATTTCTCAGTCCTTACATTTCAAACATCCTCTTTTTTATAGCAATTCCCCAGTACTGAAATATTAAAGATACCAGGCCGTTGCTGGCAGATCTCTGACGTGGCATCTGGATGAGATGGCTTGACTTGACAAACTTGATTTGACAGCAGGAGAGGGCACATGCTTCACTACACAAGGCTACACAGGAACTCACCTAACAATTTCTTGGAAACATCCAGCTGTGTATTCTTTCTTCGCTACAAAGAGATGCATGAACAGAGTGTTCAAAGGCTACAAAACAAGGAATGAAAGTCTACATACCACGTAGCTCATGTTTATTACATCAGCACAAGTATTAGTTTGCATATTCATTTCCAGTATACAAGATCTGCACTCAATGAGCAGCAACATATATACACGACTTCAAAGCATGTGTGGATAAAGTTAAGTGATTAAAGTGCTTTATATCATTTTATGCTTCTGCAATGTTTTTTCTTTCTACTCGGTTTACTATTGTTTGACTGCAATATACACTGCACATTTCATATTAAACAGTATTAATTCTTGACTAACATCATTCAACCACATTAATTAAACATTTAACACATGTCTGACAAAGACATTCTTTTTAGGTTTAAAAGAAACCTCAAACCAAAAGCTCACATATTTCTCATAATCCTAAACTGTTTTTTCTTTAAAAGTAGTAAGAAAAATTACAGATTTTAAGATGGCATCATTAGACACAGACACCTTTATCTCGTGCACCTCCAGTGAACCTGGAAAACCTCTCTGCTGGAATGGCAAGGGCTATTAATTCAGCTGTTCTCTGGTATATTAATCACAAGTGCTGGGTCAATAAAGGTCTGCCTGTATTTTTCTACCAAAAATACTTTAAATGGAAAACTTGAGGTATTCTGAACAGTATAATATTAAACTAAAATGCCATAGCTAGAGTCACCAACACATTTCAGCAATTTAAGAGCAAGAATGATTTCAAGAGAAGTTGCAGTACATGGACCAGAACCAAGACAACAAGCTATTGTAACATCTAACACCATTCCTAAAAATTGGGCTGTTCGTTTGTTTTTTAGAAGCAAAGGGAAGAAATAAAAAAAAAAAAATTACTGTTGAGGTCCAAGAGGATACCAAGTAAACCAGACTTGGACTGTAACTGTTTCTGAATAGTGCTGGTAACCAGACAATCCAGGAAAGCATCTTCAGTAATTCCTTTTTGAACAAATCAACTCCCACTTCAGACCTCAAAATTATTTCTGTGCTCTAGGAAAAAGGTCAAGTAGACTTTACAGAAATCCTATGTTCAGATGATCTCAGTTTTGAAAAGCATACCTGCATGGATTTAACTGGCAGTTTACCAATGACATCTCACCACGTTATATGCCAGAAAACACTGAGAGCTTCTGCCAATCCAGAAGGATAAAACACTGAATCTTCTACGCCTGCTTTAGCAAATAAACTCCATTCTAGAAAAATAAGAGCTCTGCTGCCTGTCTGTTCAAAGTACTGTTTGCTACAGGTTCTGAACCGTAACTTATTTTTCTTGTCTTTTTTCTGTAGGCCCCTGCACCAGATCCTGTGGAGCCACCAGACAGCCCGAGGGAGGTCACAGCACAGCAGAACCCCCGGAGCAGCTGCAGCAGTACCCTGAATGAAGTGGCTGTGCCTGCCCACAAAGTGCCACTCAAGGGACAAAGAAAAGTCCATTACAAGGAAATCACAGGTCTTTTTTGTACACTCCCCTTGGCTGTAATGATTGTGTTTCTTTGAAGAGCACACATTTTCAAACACAACTGCTATTTTTGTCACTTTAACTCCAAGTCATTATCTAACATCTCAGAAGACCCTGGAGAACTGGTGAACAAAATGCCCAGAGATAACTGCAGCACTGCCAACACCTTATTATGGCACATGCTGCCCACCCTTAGAGTGCTTGGGGTTTAACATTTTCTATATTTTCTCAACAATCACACAATCTAGTTCCCAGCTGGACTCAATGATGGAGGAGCATTTGAGCCCTAAACTTGTAAGGGCCGGTTTCTAGTCTGTAAATCCTACCAGAAATTCAAAAGCTTGCCCAAGGAGCCTGTGTGAAAGTTGCCAGTACACAGAGAAAAGGGCAGCACAGCACCAAACAAGCTCACTGCAGGGCTAAGATGCCAATGTCAGCACAAGGGTTTCATAAGGAATCCATCACCTTCTGCATCCTGAATGCCTCACATCTACTGAAAATAGATTGTAGATGCTCATGTGAATATTTTATACTTGAGCTTTAAATGAAAACTCAACTAAAATCACACAATTTACTTACAGTGCACTTATTGTTGGTGTAGTTTTCATGCAGGAATGGTTCCCATTCTGCCTGATCAGTGATATTCCAATTTGGATAATCCAGAAAGGCAGCATGGGCTATAACCTCATTCTTCTCATTGCAGAGTGTCAAAGCAAGACTTGATATTTCTCTATGAAAACAATTTAATTTTGCACAAGTTGAAGAAACTCTGCATAGAAAAGTGACTGACCGTAAACTCAGCCTGCTAGAACAGGAAAATTAGCCAAGTTCAAGAGGGTTCCCAGGATCAGGCCTCAATAAAACATCATCATCCACATCCTAACTTGGTCTTGTTGCTTCAGTTTCCAGATATCTGTGTTCTAACATTAGAAAAATTCATGTGGATTTTCAAATCCTCAATCATATTAGTAAATTGGAGACACAAGACTTAAACACTCCCTCCTGCCTGTACATTTCTTCACACATCTTTTTTTTCCCCAAAAAAGCTGTTATCCAAGATTTTTGCTATTATTGCTATTATTTTGCTATTATTGGGCAAAACCCAAGTGACCCACCAGCATCTGTCTGTCACACACCCTGTCTGCTGCTCAGCCCTGCACAGAAAGGAGAAGCACAGGAGGCTCATCACTGTCTCCAGGGATGGAGATGTGGTAAGAAAAGACCACTACAACCCCCAGCTCCGCTGAGGACATGGCCACACAGGCAGCCAGGAGACTGAGACCAAACCATGTAGAATATTGGGCACCTCAAGCATGAAGAGAAGAGCCACACTGAAACATTTTATGGCACACAAGAGACTGTCTCCCATGGCAGAACACAGGGACGCAAAAAATAACCAATTCCTTTGGTTAAGGGGAAAATGGAAAAGAAGACTGACATAAACAGCAGAAATCAGAAGGGTCATGGCAATTAAAGTGCCTCTACTCCTGTCCCCTCCCAGGGGAAAAAAAACATCCTGGGAGATGAAGCAGGCAGCAGATGTTGGAATCTGGTAGTTTTATCAGGAGCTATTCAACAGCACTTCTGAACTTTTATAGAAGGAAGCTAGTATAGAATCAAACCTGGTCCAGCATGGCAGGGACCCAGGTTTGCACAGTCATGCATGTGACAGATGTGCAAGCAGATTTCCTTTCCCTTTTTAGAAACAGCACAAAAAGTCATCATGTCACACCATGTCAAGGCTCAGAATGTTTTCTGCCATTTTAAGTGTAATGTAATTGCCTGAAAGGCGATAACCTAAAATACCCTTACTTACAAAAGGTAAGTGACATCAATCCTTCCGAAGAGGTCTTCTGTAGCAGGGCTGAAGAGGGTGATGATGCCTGGGACATCGTGTGACTCTGTCCTTCTGGCAGTGACCATCTCTGTATTTCCCCTTGAAGAGGTTACTGTGGCCATCATCCAGGCTGCACTAAGAAACAAGGAAAACATTGTTGCTCCAGCCATCCCGCTGCAATCCCCTGCACAACACAGTCACTTTAGGTGGGTTTTCATAAAAACTCTCAAGTGGGGCAGCTCCTACGGATTTAGGTGCCAGGTTCCTGTACACCTCCACACAGATACACACTGCCTGCGTGTACACTGCACACCTGAAATGCAGCAGGCAATCACCCCTATTGTCTGGATCCTTTAGGATTTTATTAAAAATCCTAAGAGGAAATTAATTGTTTTAGTAGGCTACAGCTGCTTTTGTATTTATTCATTTGCATGCTAACCAACTCATCACTAAGAACTTTAAACTCAAAGGCCTTCAGTGGGCAGCCAGGGGAAGCAGGCTGGAGGCTCAGCTGCAAACAGTCAGGGGAACAATGTTCTGATTAAACAGCAGCTTCAGGTGAGTTAAGTGTATTTTGTCCAAAACTGCTCCTCGAATTTCTTTTGAGGTCAACAGCAGGGCTTAAATTTCAGAAGAAATGCGAAGTTCTGTGACTATTCAAAGTTCTACTGCTTTCCTATGCAGAAGAAAAACGTGGGGAGTTTTTTTTTGTAGTTCCACATTTACAGAATGCGCCAGGCACAACTGACTTCTTGATCCGCCCAGCAACTTTAGAACACACAGGGGCAGCAGATACTCAAACCACCTGTGACCATCCCCTCAGCTCTAACGCCTTTCAGCTGTGTCGGCTCAGTATTACAGCCTGCTGTAACCCAGCCAACAATCAGGCACGTGAAGTAAAGCGACCAAACAATGGATTCCCGCAATGTCTTATATATATGTGCAAAAATATTGTAGTATTAACTAAAAAAAAAAGTCTAAACAAACACCTCTAGACCAGCAGAGCAGTTTCACCACTCTGCCAAATGCAACAGCCCCTTCTAACAGTAACTCCAAACCCAAATGGAATGCCCAATTATTAGGCACCTAATTTCCCAACTAAAGTGGAAAACCAAAAGAAATGCTGATTTTTATACCTTTTAATTACTGACAAAAACCACATGCACTCTTTGACAAACAAGACACTCAAGTGCCAGCGCGGGTCTCAGTCATGCCAATGCAAAGAGGTCCTGAAATCAACCTGGAGCAACGCATCCTCTGCAAACATGCGTCAATGTCATAAAAAAAACAAACCAGGAACATTAAAGTGCCATTCATCGACTGAGGTTTAGCACTAAGATGACTTCAACGGAGGAAAACCGTTTGCCACGTTTCCATAGTCAACTGCTTAACTTAATGCCAAAAAAAAAAAAAAATTTTTGCCCCATCTCCACCAGCTCCCCTAAACACTCTCAGATCCCTGAGGGAGGGAAAGCACCATTTACACAGTAAAAAATGTACCATTTTCGCGAGGGAATGCGCTGTTCCCGCAGCAATTCCTGCATTTCCCCCACGCAGCAGCATCCCAGAGACACCCAGCAGAACACGCGGAGGGAGGCGTTCCCCTCCCGAACTTCGAGCAGCTCCCTCCCACCTCCTCACATAAACGCTCTCTTGAAGCACAAGCGAGGTTCCACGCGGGTTTTTTTGGTGTTTGTGGCTCAAAACGCACCGAACGCGTACGTACCTCGGCTGTGCGAGTCGCGACAGCTCCCAGAAACTGTGGGAGACTCCTGTGCGGCACCCCCGGTCGCTTGGGGCGGGGCCGGACCGTGCCGGGGGCGGTGCCGCGGAGTGGGACGGGGGCTGGACACGGGGAGTGGACACGGGGATTGGACACGGGGGCTGGACACGGGGGCTGGACACTCGCGCTGTCCATGGGCACCCCCGGGACCCCCTCAGGCACGCGGGACGTGCCTTCCACCCCGCCCGCCCGCCGCGCCGCCAGGGGGCGCCCCGCGGAGCNGGGGTGCCGGGGCGGGGCCCGCGCACAGAGCGGCGGCAAGATGGCGTCTACGGCGGCCGGGAAGCAGCGCATCCCCAAAGTGGCGAAGGTGGGTGGCGGGGAGCGCGGTGGGGACTCCCCGGGAGCCCCCCCGGGACCCCTCGCCCCCCGCTCGCCCCGGGTCGGGCGGTCCCAGCGGAGCGCGGCGGGCTGCGGCCCCGCCCGCGGCGAGCACCGCCCGAAGCGACGCGCCGGAGGAAATTGATCATCTCAGTGCTGCATTAGAAAATGTGACTCGAGCCCCTCTTCCGCTTGCCTTACAGGTGAAAAACAAGGCACCCGCCGAAGTTCAGATCACAGCAGAGCAGCTTCTGAGAGAAGCAAAAGAGAGGGAACTCGAGCTTCTCCCACCGCCTCCGCAGCAGAAGATCACAGATGTTGAAGAGCTAAACGACTATAAACTCCGGAAGAGGAAGGTACAGTAAAAAAAACCAAGCTTAATCTCGACAGTCACCTAAAGCACTAAAATTCTACTATTTTTAAATTAAAGAGATGTAGTTGTATTCCTTGTGGACTTTCCAGGTGGACACCAATTCTTTAAAAACCTTGACTGTTTCATGTTACTTTTTAGCAAAGCCTGTAAGTTACAGATGTGTTGTTTGACAAAATCTGGTGGCAAACATCTCCCCCGTGCCCGTGTTCAGAACACTGAAAGAGTAATTGTTTGCACAGTTAATAGGCATTTTCTTCATTATCACCAGCATCTGGCCATCCACTATAAAAGAACATGAACAATAGAAAAGTAAATAACATTACAGTAATGCTGAGTTATAATTCTTCTTTTAAAGGAATTGCATTGCTTGTGCGAATTTACTTATGGTTTTGCTTGGCTTTTTGCTTTGAAAATGCCTATCCAGGACCAGCAAAGCAAGCATATTCCTAACAGGGAGTTTTCCCCTTGATCCTTGCTGACAGGATCAAGGAGAAAATTACCTGGGCCCCCCAAGTGCCCATCATCACCCCCTAGCTCTTACTGGACCTTTCAGGTCTCCCTTGGTTACCTTTTTTTTATCTCTTCTATGAATGTGGTGTCTCGCTCCTGCCATTAGCTGTGTTAAACATGATTAGCCACACGTGATATGCCACCAGCAGTCATCCTGACCACAACACAAGGCTGGAGATGCCCTCACTGATACCTGCCCAGCACATTTGATGCCACCTTATTAAATCCAGGGAGTAAGAATAAGGTATCTCACTTTAAAGAAAAATTTAGCACAGTGGTACATACATGTCAAAGTGACTAAAATCATGCTGGTCCATCCAAATATATCCATGCATATCTGCAATGACTGGATTCCAGCTGTCCAGGTGTAGTGTGGCTATCAAAACATACGGCAGAATGCTGAAAAAATAAGTAATATTTTAATGCTGTCAACTGTTATTCCATCAGTATTTCAGGTGTCAGGTTGCAGGAACTCGAGTTTACCCCTGTTCTGTGTGATGATCTACATTTCTAGATTCTTTGCTAGGCAATTTTTACAGTGTTGCATTGAGTTAGATTTGTTCTCACAGTTGCATAGGTGTAAGACATTGGGAATTCTTGATAATAATGATAAAGATAATAATACTCTATGTTATATATGGGGTATGATTGTGTTGTAATAATACCCCATAAGCCATTTATGATATGAATGGTTTGCAGAAGGATTTCTTACTTACAGATATAATTTTCTCCTCAGACTTTTGAAGATAACATAAGAAAGAACAGGACTGTTATCAGCAACTGGATAAAGTACGCACAATGGGAGGAAAGCCTGAAGGAAATCCAGAGGTAATGATGATGCAGCTGCAGGCATCCCTTACGAGCGTTTTTGGACACACACTGACACTCCCCAAAGTCTTGGAGGCATGTTTTACCTGCCATGTACTCGTGTTTTCCAGAGCCCGTTCCATTTACGAGCGTGCCTTGGATGTGGACTACAGGAACGTCACCCTCTGGCTGAAATATGCCGAGATGGAAATGAAGAACCGCCAGGTCAACCATGCCCGGAACATTTGGGACCGGGCCATTACCACCCTGCCCAGGGTGAACCAGTTCTGGTACGTTGGCAGAGCAGGGAGCACCCCTTCTAGCCCCAAAGACTGCACAGCATTTGTCTGCTCTGGGATTACGCAGATTATCCTGTTTCTCCAAGTCTTCAGGCTAGTCTGGGAAAAAGAAGAATAAAGGCTGAAGTTTTGGAGAGGTTTTGTACTTTTGAAGTGTCAAGAGCATTGGGAGAGAAGGACGTTTGTGTGCCTGGATGCTGCCAGTCACAGCTGTGTCTACAGGCATTTTTGGGGTGGGAGGAAATAGGTGAGGGAAACTCAGGGATCCTCTTAGAAAGCACTCCAAAAATCCTTGAATTGACACATTCGCTGTGTGATTGCAGAAACTCAATCTTCTTTCTCCAGGTACAAGTATACTTACATGGAAGAGATGCTGGGCAATGTTGCTGGGTCACGCCAGGTGTTTGAACGGTGGATGGAGTGGCAACCAGAGGAGCAAGCCTGGCATTCCTACATCAACTTCGAGCTGAGATACAAGGAGGTGGACAGAGCACGAAGCATTTACGAGAGATATATCCTTTTCAGTGCCTTGTGACTCCTGCCCATTTCAGACCTGCATTCTCTATTTCCTTCACAAGTATTGCATGTCCAGCAATGTCCCGGTGCTTCTTCTCACTGTGGTGTGCTGGGAATGAGCCACCACCCTGGGAGCCAGCAGGAGGTGTTAAAAGCATGCTTGGGGAAACCTCCAGATTCACTGAAGTGACTGTTGGTCCTTCCACAACAGTGTATTTAACTGCACTCATGCACCCAGCTCTTTTGGAGTCATCATTTGTTTCAGGTTTCTCCTCAGATTTTCCCTGACCCGTATCCCTTTTTAAGTTCTCAGTAAGGCACAAAGCCTTTGTATGCCTAGAGCTGTCAGTGTCTTCTTCCCAGCTGCATTTATTTTTCCCTGCATGTACTGTCCTGGGGAGTTGTTTGGTGTAGTCCTTGAGCCAGCAGTCCCTGGGAAGAACACAGTTGGGGATGTCCCACTCAGCCATCAGTGTTTCTTTAACAAAAGCTGTACTTGTCCTTGTTCACCCCGACGTGAAGAACTGGATCAAGTACGCACGCTTCGAGGAGAAGCACAGTTACTTTGCTCACGCAAGGAAGGTGTATGAGAGGGCAGTGGAGTTCTTCGGGGAGGAGCACATGGATGAGCACTTGTACGTGGCTTTCGCCAAGTTTGAGGAGAACCAGAAAGAAGTAAGATCTTCTGGACAATGCATCTGAGTCATGCCAAGGTTTCTCCGTGAATATCAAAACTCAAGGCCATTTAACATTCACTGCAATACTTGTGGTTTCCAGCA
This sequence comes from Pomatostomus ruficeps, assembly GCA_013400735.1. Classification (NCBI taxonomy): domain Eukaryota; kingdom Metazoa; phylum Chordata; class Aves; order Passeriformes; family Timaliidae; genus Pomatostomus; species Pomatostomus ruficeps. Next base: position 87,441 of record VYZT01052813.1, read on the forward strand.
CCTTGTGATGCACTGTTACTGTGGTCTGAGTTAGAGAGATAGGTTTTTTTCTTACCTCTAGTTGCTTTTTAGTGACATCAATAATATGTGTTCTAAGGGAGATCTGCCAAGCTCAAGACCAGCAGCATTGGCTCAAACCTGTATCCTCAGACTAGAGAGGTTCTGAGAGGTTATAGGGCCTGCATGATAGAAAACTGGATTGGTCCAGTTATTTTTCACAGTCTCTAAAGTTCTCAGGTTGTTAAGAAATTGAAAACATTCTGTGAACCCCAAACCACAACCTTTTAAAAATGGTTTAAATATTCTAAATCTGTAAATGAAAAAGAGATGACAGGAGCTGGCATTTACAGGTTTATTTTTTCCCCTCAAAGTTTACTCCTCAGGGAGATTTGTGTTTGTCCTCTTCTAAAACAATCACATTTAGATGTTCCACAACTGTATTCTATTAAAAGTTGCCATAAGCTCATTGAAAAATTGTGGAGGGGGACAGAAACTGCTTTGTAAATATTTTTCAAATTATATTTAATACTTTCAGTTTGAAAGAGTGAGGGTTATCTACAAGTATGCCTTGGATAGAATTCCAAAGCAGGATGCCCAGAACCTCTTCAAGAATTACACCATCTTTGAGAAGAAGTTTGGAGACAGGAGGGGAATCGAGGACATCATTGTCAGCAAGAGGAGATTCCAGTATGAGGAGGAGGTGAAGGTACGTGTGACAGGACCCTCCATGCTCATTGTACAGCCAGCTGCTGCTTAAGGTACACAAGTATTTTGTGATATCAAGGCCAATAAGTTTTACATTACCCTTGAAAGTCAGTCCAAAAAAAACCCCCAGAGAATGTTCATTTTCGAGACAGAATTCCATCCCTAGGGAAGAAAATTATATTTACCTTCACTGCTTTTTTTGTTTCTGCTTTCTAATCTAGATTGTGCAGGCGAGGTTTTTTGATAGGACTCAAGGTTTGGTACCCTTTCAAGTCCTCTTAGTGATAATGCAGTTTAGCTTGTAGTTACTACTTCAGTTAGGGAGTAGCCATTACAGGACACCTCACCTATGCATAAATACCTTTCCGTGAGAAAATAGTTGTGCCACACCTGTCTGCTGTTCAGTTCACACTACATATTTCATCATTCCTTGTCCCTTCTCACACTTCACTTGGATTGCCTTCTTTTAGACAATGCTGGGGGCAAAATAAAAACTAAGTTTAAAACAAACTCACTTTTAACCCAAAAGCTCTACCATAAGCATCCCCAAGACTGACAATTTTCCTTAATGATCTATTTTAAAGGGGAAATTCTGACTAAGTAAAGGAACAGGCTCTGTTCTGTTTAGTGATTGTAGTTTCTTTGCTGTTGCCCTGCTCCCCTCTCTCTGGAAGGCAAACCCCCATAACTACGATGCGTGGTTTGACTACCTGAGGTTGGTGGAGAGCGACACGGATGCCGAGACCGTGCGAGAGGTGTATGAGAGAGCCATCGCCAACGTGCCCCCCATCCAGGAGAAACGCCACTGGAAGAGGTACATCTACCTCTGGATTAACTATGCACTCTATGAGGAGCTGGAGGCAAAGGCAAGTAGTAACGACTCGGGGGTTTTCCTTTACTTATATAGGTACTGATATTTCAATAAAAAAGCCAAGAACTAAATATTCTGTGTCTTACTAGTTTTGTGTAACAAGCTACAGTTTAAGTATAGAGGATTTTTCCTCTTTCAGTTTTCCCTCCTGTGCATAGGGGCAGGAGAAAAAACAAACTTGTTTTAACCTAATTCATCCAGCAACACACTGATAATAAAAGCAGAAGTGGGTATTTCTAGCCCCAGGTGAACTGCCCATGCCGGGCTGTTACCTGAACTTGTGAAATAGTTCAATAGTTAACAAAAACTATTTGTCAAGCAGCCACATTGTTCCTAGAGTGGCCATTGAGGCTGTGCAAGTATTTATTCTGTTTCCAGTCATGGAACATTAGAGCTGCTCTGAGTACACAACACCTATACACTGTCTGTTAAAGGAAAAGACCTTCTTTCTTCCTCAACAGGGACACTCCTTGTTTTATTGTCTGCTTCTTAGCACTGAACCTTGCTTTGAGAAGGTGAGTCTTGCTGATTCAGAAGCTACCACCTTTGAATTGTGCACACTAGGTAGATAAGCATTCGTGATTCTAATCAACTTGACTTTAGCATTTACTGTTCTGCAGTTTTGCAGTCGTTGCAGGATTCAAAACTCAGCATAATCTCAGCTGTAAACAGTGTTTAATGCTGCCTGTTCTTACAGGATGCAGAGCGAACCAGACAGGTGTACCAGGCATGCCTTGAGCTCCTGCCCCACAAGAAGGTATGGCTCCTCCAGCAGTTTGGATTGAGTTTTGGGTTAAAATTCCCGAGATAAGAGCCTTTAGTTCTCTTCTCCCCCAGTATTCAGGTGTGTAAGCAGCTCCAAATGGCTGCTAGCAGGTTCATGAAGGCTTTGCTTAAAACTTAAATTACCCCTTCCAGTTTCTCAAAACGTCCACCTTCCAAAATGGTTGGGGAGGTTTTCAAGCTAAAGCGCAAGATGCTGGTAATGTGCATCACAGTGGGAAACTGCAGGACAAACTCTGGTGTCAGATTCCCTCATACACATGAAACACAAGGGTTTTTCCAGTATTTTCGAATTATTAAGTAATTGATAAGTAGACTGTAAGATGAAATTGCACATAGTCAGAAAATAGGGAAGACCCTTTAGTCTACTTGCTTGCATTCCTCCTCAGGCAGGGTGGTTCATAGCTGCTCTCAGCCCAGTCTTTTGCAGTCTCTGTAGGACGCTTGTGGCTCTGTTTTGCTGGGTTAACACCTTCTATAGCATCCAGTGGCCTTCATGGTCACCCCTGAGGCAGCTGCATTTGGCAAAACAGCTTTCAAGTCTGTCTTCCCCATTACAGTTGGTCTTCTGACTGTTCGGGGTTTTGTGGGTTTTTTTTTTGCTTGTGAACTTTAACCAAAATATCCGTGCGGCCAAAACCTTACAACTATTAATCTACATTGTCTTGGAATGTCAGAAAATCCTAGTTCATGTTCTTTTTCTAGTTTGTTACTTATTGTGTCATCTGAGCGTCAGATTAATCTCTGGTTATTAAGAGCTGATTAGCTGGTAATTGATTCAGCGATAGCTGATGTTTTGCCAGTTGATGATTGGTCAAAAAACTATTTTCTCTGTTTTGAGAGACTTCTGTCCTGGCCATTTTCCCTTTTACCCGTGGTGAAATATATTATCCTGTCACAGAAAGGTTGTTTTGAGCTCTTAACCTTTCAGCAAGAAAACGCTGAGATCAAATGAGATTAACTGCAGTGGTAGTGATATCTTGTATAGACGGAATGCTTATTTTTTTAAGGAATGTGTGCGGTATTATCTACTGACTTTCCAGCCTAAATACCACTTTGTTCTTTTTCTTCCAGTTTACATTTGCCAAAATGTGGCTGCTGTATGCACAGTTTGAAATTCGTCAGAAAAACCTCCCCCTTGCCAGAAGGGCTTTGGTAAGCTTTTGTCAGAGCCATAATTGACTTCCCTAACTAATAGTAACACAGGAATAGCATTAAAAGATCTTAAATTGTCCTTTTTGAATTGCTGGTTTAATCCACTTAAAATAAAGCATCCGAGAAGTCTGCAGGGGCCAGCATTTACTGTCATGTATGATTTAAAAAGAAATGTAGCTTGCTCTGATGAATTAGCCCCGGGCAGAAATGACAAAGCACTCCTCTGAATGCAGAGCACCCACATCAGCTTAGTGCTCTTACAAGTTCTTAGCTGCTGCTGATTCCTTACAGTGATACTTGTACTAACAGCAGCTTTTTAAAAGCATTGTAGATGAATGGGAGGTTTGACTCTAGGAAATTAGAACCTGCCAAACGGTGTGTGAGTCCCAGCTGCTGACAGAAGCAATCACAGGGACTTGAGGCAGGCTCAGGAGCTGCTGAGCAGGTTCACTCTCTGAATGTCAGCATGTCAGGGAACAGCAGGGTGTGATGGGGCAGCAAGATCTTTTGAAATTAAAAACTTCCTTTCTTTTCAGTGCGGATATTCTTAATCAGCTCAGGGATAGCATCAGGCATTTTGGGAGAAAGCCAATGTTGGTAGCATTTGAGGTGGTTTGACTTTAAAGAGCAATCTGATGGAGTTTCCACCAAAACAGTGATGAAGGGGAAGAACTGAGCATATTCTGAAATACCAGTGGCATTTGTAGAGCTGGAGGTCTGTAACAGTGACCAAACTGATAATCCCAAGTGGTGGTTTCCTCCATTTTTCATAAGTTCCAAGGTAATAAATATGTAGGAACATGGTGCAGAATTCTGGTAAGGGAATTCTGTCTCGAATTACCTCACATTGGCTTGAGGGAGCAGAAGCTACATTGCTTAGTAAACAATACTTGTCTATAGAAGCGACTCCAAGACCAAGTTCACTACAACCCGTCTCAACCCTTGTTTTAAGAGATTCCCAAACTAAAAATCCAAAATTGCCCTCTCACAGCTTGGCTTAGGAGAGACAGTTTCCTTCAGAGACTGAGGTATATCAGAAAGAAAATACTTTTTAAAGACATTATTCTCCACCTGTCCACTGCTGTCAGCCAGCAGGCAGGGTTGGGCAGCCATTCTCTGTGCAAGGAGGAGCAGTGTGGGGCCAGGAGCCAGTTTGTTTGATATCATTTGTTTTGTGAGATGCTTGGGAACTGCTTACCTGGCAGGCTGATACAGACTGGTACTGTGCTTCCTTCAGGTGCTCAGCTGATGAACCAGGGCAAATTCCACTCACACTCCGTGGGGAGCCCACATTATGTAAAAGTATGACAAGTGATGATGTTTTTTGTTTCCCAGGCTCTTGGTGTTTATGGATTCACATTTCTTCTGCTAACACTGCTTGAATTTCCTACTGGCCCTTAACAATCTGAATGAACAGTGCAAAAAATGAGTTGTAGTTCAAGCACTGGACATAAAGAAACATTTAGAAAACAGAGTGGGTTTTATTTTCCTGCAAGATCACTAAGGATTTGTGGGCTTTTTTTGCTTAACAGGGGACATCCATAGGTAAATGTCCAAAAAACAAACTGTTTAAGGGTTACATTGAGTTGGAGTTACAACTGCGCGAATTTGATCGTTGCCGAAAGCTGTATGAAAAATTCCTGGAGTTTGCACCAGAAAACTGCACGTCCTGGATTAAGTTTGCTGAGCTGGAGACCATCCTTGGGGACATCGACCGTGCCCGGGCCATCTACGAGCTGGCTATCGGCCAGCCCCGGCTGGACATGCCGGAGGTGAGTGGGGAGGGGGCCAACTTCAAGGAATTTATTGCACAGTGTGACTGATGAACATGTAAATAATGCACAGCTAAAACATGAGGTGAAAGCTGAATGGATGATGTGCACCAGGTTTGATGCTGCTCAGCTCTAATCCCAGCCCGTGACGCCAGTGAACACCCTGATCTCCAAACCTTGTCTCAGAAATTTCACCTTTATACGTTCCCTTCCCCTCCCAATATCTCAGTGTGCTCTGAATGAACATGGGAGGTTTCTCTGTTGCAGGTTCTTTGGAAATCCTACATTGATTTTGAGATTGAGCAAGAGGAGTATGAGAAAACCAGGAACCTTTACCGCCGGTTACTGCAGCGCACACAGCACGTCAAGGTGTGTGTGGGCACCCAGGTTCAGGCCCATGCCTGGGCTCAGAAGCGGGGAGGGAAGTTCCTGAATTCCATACAACAACAGGCATATTTTCCAAGCAGCTCTCTTTGCTGAGCAGCTTTGGGATCTTGGTTGCAAAAACATTGCCAGGAAGATTGTGTTTTTCTGAGTGTCACTTGGTGCTGTCATTGGCTAAATTCACACAGATTTCTCATGACTGGAAACAGCCACAAGAAACCGATCCTTGTGTGGCTTAGGTGGATGTTGGGTCCTACTGAAATGGGGTGAATCTCACGTGTGAAACAAACAGGGATTTTCTAGGCACCTACTTGCATTTTTTTTGATGCTTTGTTGTTTTTACCCTCTGCCTTAGCTGTGGTGGTACAGAGCAGAGGTTGGAGCTGGGGTTTGCTGTGCTCTGCCTGCAGGTGTGGATCAGCTTCGCGCAGTTCGAGCTCTCGGCAGGGCAGGAGGAGCGGCTGCCGCGCTGCCGGCAGATCTACGAGGAGGCCAACAAGGCCATGCGCAGCTGCGAGGAGAAGGAGGAGAGGGTCATGCTGCTGGAGTCCTGGAGGAGCTTCGAGGATGAGTTTGGGACTGATGCCACCAAGGAGAGGATAGATAAACTGATGCCTGAGAAAATAAAGAAGAGGAGAAAGCTGCAGGCCGAAGATGGGGTAAGGAAAAATTATGTCAGTAGTGGCTTCATGGCTTTGTGCTTTTTGTTTGTCACCTGCTGGGGATGGGATAACAAACATGGGGTTTGTTTTTTTATTTCTCTAATTTCTCTTCCTTATTAGAAGCACCTTCTAATAGCCAACGTTAACATGCAAATTAAACTCGCTTTTTGGTATTTTTCTCTCTAGTCTGATGCTGGATGGGAGGAATACTATGATTACATTTTCCCAGAAGACACTGCCAATCAGCCTAACCTCAAACTCCTGGCTATGGCAAAGCTCTGGAAGAAGCAGCAGCAGGAGAGCGAAGCTGCAGCCATGGATCCTGATAAGGACATTGATGAAAGCCAGACTTAGTACCTTGCCTTTTCCCACCCCTTTCCTGGGCCATTGTACAGTATTTTCATTGGTGATAAATAAATGTATTTGGAGAGTTTTAGTACTACTGACTTGAGATGGATTTTGTGTGGAAGACAAGCACCATCTTGGGGTTGATTCCCTTTAATAGTCCTGTGGGTGTCCAACAGTTAAAGGAGAGGTCCTGGGACCAGAGCAGGGTCTGCAGCTGTCACCAGTGATGGAAGAACTGGGACAACTGGGAAGTGACTTGGCTTCTAGCACAAGGGCCTGTCCCAAGGCTCCCACAGCCTATCCCAGCACTGCTGAAAGATATTAACGTGCCAGGGCAGCAGACCTACCGTTGTGAGTGAGAGAGATGTTTCTAACCATCATCCCTGATGAATTTTCCAGTAATTCTGTTAAATATGAGAATATAATGAGAACGGTTGAAAACAAAAAACCCTGCTGACCACAACCTGGTCAACTTCCTATCCAAGGATGCTTTTATCCCAGAAAACTGTTAGAGGAAACAATAGTAGAAGTTAAATATACTTAAAGTAGCCCCTAGAGAACAAATCTGTAGACATCAGTACCACAGTCAGTCTGTGTGTGAACACTTGCATGTCTTGGCAGATACCAGCAGAGCTGTGTCACTGCTCTAGGCTGGACAGTCACCACCACTCTGACCTGTCCAGATCTGGCCTGTCCAGCTGTGGCCAGAGCAGCCTTTTCCTGCCCCACGTAAGCCTCTAATAACATGTGCCTCTCCTCCCCTGTCCTCTCGTCTCAGTGTTTCTGCTGACCCACTCCCCATTACATTGTGAATCTCATTTCTATTTTCCCTCTTCTTTCAATCCCTCCTGCTGCTCTGTGCCCCATTGCTTTTCACACTTTCTTTTGATGTTTCCTTCTGTCCTACTCCCTGTCTCTGCTTTTTCATTTCATTTAATTGAATTTGTTATGGAGTTTTGAGAGGTGGTAAGATGGTTTTTTTGTGCATATTTTGGTGAGGTTTTTTTGGGTGGTTTTTATTTTGTGTGTTTGGGGAGAGGTTTGTTTGTTTGTTTTTGTATTGTTTTATTCTCTGACCACTGCATTTTCCCAGGAATTCCTTCCTTTTTTGAAGATGGAACCTTGCCTTTTTTTCTTGCCAGCTTTGCTGTGTACTGTGTCAGTTGCTGATATTCTCTCTCCTAATAAGACCAATAGTGAGGTTGTAGTAGGGCATCCTGTGTGTGTCTGTACAGAGAGCTTTAGCGGTCTCCAGAAAGCAGCAGGGCCACAAGGCACCGTGTCTTGCAGGGGAAGAACCATTGTTATTCTGAGTTAAAAAAAGAGACTTGGATTTTCAAGCCAGATTAATTATTGTTTGTAAAAAAAGGATTTGATTCTTTTTGCCTTTTAAAATCCTGTAACACCTGTGAGGAGTGATCTGGACTGACACCCTGAATGCTGCATTTCCAGGAGTAAAACTCTTCCCTGTTTGGAGCACTCATGAGACTCAGAGGTTTAATGGATTTCTCCTTCCACAACCGTGTTCCCACCTCATTTCTCTCCCTTCTGCTTCCCATTATAAGCCCATCTTGAAAAAAGGCAAACAGGAGGTTTTTATTCCATAACAAGCAAAGCAAAATATATCTGCTAATGTGACTTTTGGACAGTGACCAGTTCTGTGGTTGAAGCATTACTTCAGGAGTGATAATGGTCACAGATTTCTGTCCTCTTTTCCCTCGGAATATCTGAGGCACCTGTGAAGCAGAAGCTTTGTGCCAGAGATCCCACGCTCTCCAGGAGCACTTGCCCAGACTCATCCTTCTGTTACGCTAAGCACAAACCGGAAGTGTTTTTTGAACAATTTCAGCATTAATCTTTTGCACACTTCCAAAATGGGGAGGCCAAGCTCAACAGTGGGGCTCTGTTTTCCTGAAATCTACAGCAACAGTTTTCCCTCACTCAGACTTTACGTTGCTGAAGTGAAGAAGGAAGAAATTCTTCCCTGTGAGGGTGCTGAGGCCCTAGCATGGGTTGTCCGGAGGTGCTGTGGCTGCCCTGGGATCCCTGGAAGTGTTCAAGGCCAGGTTTGATGGGGCTTGGAGCAACCTGGGGTAGTGAGAGGTGTCCCTGCCCATGGCCAGGAGTGGAACTGGATGAGCTTTAAGGACCCTTCCCGCCCAAACTGTTCTGGGGTTCTCTCAGTGCTTTGTGCCTTGCTGTCTGACCCCCAGTAGTCTCTGTCCTCTCTGGACTCTTGCTCTGGAAGAGGTGCTGAGATATTTCTGCCCATTTGATTTATGTCTGTTTGCCTCACTCCTGCAGAGCTGCAGGTTCTCATGTTTAAGTTATGAAACCCCAGTGCCCTCCTGGCTCATGCCTGGCCTGCCTGGATTTATCACCAGGCTGGGTGGAAGAGAAACACTCCTGCTGGAAAGGCTTCTGGCAGCAGAGAGGAGAACACCCCACTGGAGAAATAGCCCTCTGGCACCCCGAAGCTTAACCCTGGGGCAGCCTGATATATGAGGGGCTTTGGGAGTATGAAATGTTTTTAGTTCTTGCAAAAATCAGGTTTTCAGGTGGAAGAGGGAGCACAGAACAGTGGATTCGTTCAGTGGAAAGGTGATCAGCTCGACTGTTACAATGGAAAGACATTGGGATTTAGGATGCATTTATTCTGGGACAGCTATTTAAAACCAGACTTGTTCATGGAACTGCTGGTTTAAGAGAGGGCTGACTCCATCATTAAGTAGAGAAGTAAACAGATTTTATGCTCTGGAGCTTGTGTGGCACAACTTAAACTGTCCGTCCCTGTCTCCCACCAACTGAGCAACAGCTTTTGCTGTATTGGGGTCTGGAAATTAGTGAATTCACAGGCTGCAGGCTGCCCTTGGGGTTTTAGGGAGCATATTTTTTATTTCTTGACTCTGTTCTGCACGGTATCTTTTATGAAGCTGCCTTTTCACCTGTTTTTACAAAAAATCTCCCTCTTCGTGAGGGATTTAAAGTGTTTGTGTTCATTCCACTTCTGTTGATACCATCAGTCAATAAAATGCTGCACATGAAGAAGATAAACGCTTGTCTATGCTTGGAAGTTGTGCTCTATTAGTGGATGGTTTATCTGCTGCTACAAGAGCTCAGAAGCAAGATAAATTCAACGACCACATATGGAAAAGATCCTTCCTCAGTGGCAGCTGAGCCCTGTGTGGGTGGGAGGCGAGGGGTCCTGTCACTGTGGAGCCCTGGTTGGTGATCAGAGGGCAATTTTGAGCTGTTTCCTCCTGGGTGTGCCAGGGGGGCTTTTTTGCTGAACTTTCTGACCCTGTAGATGTTGCAGTGACCTGCCTGTGGTGCACAGTTTGCTGTGGGCGAGGCACTGCGCCTCCACACTTCTGCTTTCTTCTGTGCTTCCCTACGCCCACTGCCATCACAGGGCTGGGATCCAGCACCATAACCTTCAGGAACGCTGTCAAGCACTCCCTTTCCAGGTGGGAATATCAATGAGAGAAGAGTTTGGAAAACATCTATCAGAACTGCTCTTATCAGAATCAACTTCCTCTAAAGATTATGGGTGGAGTTTCAAAGAACACATTGGTGCTTATCAGCAGGGAGAGTCACCTTGCTGACGGAGAGCGTGTGCCCAAAGCATCTGAGGTTACAGCGCCTGGGAACCAAAACTGTGCAAACCACCACGCTGTAAACACCCTGTGCTGGTATTTCTGTTGCCTTAAATACAAAAGATACTTGGTTTTGGAACTGGTTTCCCTCTACCTTCACATCCTGCTCTGTATCCCTTGGTGCTGCTGTGGCCCTGAAAGCTCAGCGTCCATCCAGCGTGCTCCCATCCCAGCCCTTCCGGACACTCACAGCCCTGGCACGGAGGGACCTCCGTCTCAGTCCTGGTCAAGCTGTCCGGTGGGAGTCACAGGCACAAGGGTGGGCAAATCCCCAGTGGATACAATGATGACACTTGTCCAGGGAAAGAGGAGGGGCTCAGCACTGCGGCTGCAGGAATCACACCAGCTGTAACCTTCTCTTGAATACAAAGTGGGGAAAATCTGAACGGTTTTGTGGGAATGTGAGTAAATTGGCTGAATGTGTAACATTTGAAGAGAGAAATTCAGGACAGCGCAGGTTGGAGTAGTGTCCTTGTTGTGGCTGGGGGAGAATTCCCAAGAAGTCGTCTTCCAGAGAGGTGTAGATCAGAGATTTCTTTTTGCTCCTGGTTGTAACACAGAAAATGTAACATTTGTGTCAGTGGTCTGCAGCAGCTTTGCAGTTTCCAGCACTGCTCTGTGAAGTAGGTTCAGAGAATGCCTTTTGGGAGTTAGGTGTATCCATTCAGATGACATTGGAAAATACTGATCTTCATGGAGAAGGTAAGGACCCGAGGCAACAGCTGTGGGATGGGATCTGGAGCTAAAGGCTGCAGCGAATGTCCCTTCTCTCTCTGTGGAGGTCTAAGGTTGGCTCTGCCCAGGATGCTTTTTGATTCTTACCATTTGGGGGAGGCTGGGAACGGTGGAATCTGTTTTGTGAGAAATTTGTACCCAGTGAGAAGCAGGTAAAAAAGGGAGAAGGGAGAGGTTTATGTGGTTGCTCAGGAAAATGACATGGCGACATCTGAAAAGAATAGAAACCTTTGAGAGCATTATGGATAATTACAGAATTCAAATTGGGAATGTTCTATGCATTTTTCATGTCCCTACTAGGAGGAGTATAGCAGTTCTAATGTTTAATGCATGTACAGTAATAGAAGGCTGAACTGATCTCCACAGGCCCGTTTGCTCCATTACTGTCCAGAAGGAAATAAATGAAATTCTATTAAATTCTATTCTATTCTATTTGGATCCAGATGCTGCAGAGGGAAAGATCAGAAGAAGGAAAACTGGGTTTGAGAGGGTTGAGGTTTGGGTGACATCAACATAATGCACCAAAACCACCCCCAAACCCCTCATCCTAGGTGATACCAGAGAGTGTGGCTCTCCTTCAGGAGTGCACAGGATCCTTAAATGGAGCTCAAAGTCTAAAGGCTCTTGAGAAGAGCCATTTTATTAATAAGATGATTTTACATTTGGTTGAAATTATGTGCTTGGTGCCCAGCATGCTCCAAGTCCCAGCACTTGAACTATGGGAACATTTTTGAGATAAATGATTGTGCTACTAAGTCTTTAGGGGCTGGTAGAACAAACCTAGGGTTCCTTGTTGGGTTTTGTGACAGAGACTGTTGAGAAGAGTGTGCAGAGGTGTCTGTGGAGTTCTGATCTCAGAATAGGCATCAACTTGCATGAAGAAACCAGAGGAGATGTTGGACAGTTTGGAGTATTTTAAAGCATCAAGTTCTGTGCCAGTCTTTCTGGCCAGACAGAGAATCTTCTCCAAGATAAGCAAATCACCCTTTTACACACACTTGTCTGCCCCATTTTAATCTTTCTTTCCCAGTTATGTAAATAGCACCAGACTAATATTCCCTGTGTACCACTGGTAAGCTGATTCGCTCGCTCCACGTTATCAGTCACAAAAGCACTGCAGGGCTGGTTTGTAAATTGAGTTGGAATTTTTTTTTTACATCTGTGTTATTCCAAGCTCTTATGTAAACACTTGGAAAGCAATTTCTATATATACTCGGTTTGTTATGCAACTACCCTGTGCAGTGATGCCAAAGGGATTTAATTTTCTTATCGGTGGTTTTTAGAAGAAGTGATCAAGCATTCTTTCTATGGAAGGCTCCGGGAATCATAAAGTGAAAACTAATAATAAATGGCAGAAAACAAGGGCAACTACAAAATTAAAAAGAGGGAAAAAATGAAAATGTTCTCGAGTTACGGAACTATTTATGGAGGCTTTTGCTGAATGTCTGATTATTGCTTCGGTATGAGCTGGCTGCATTTGTTCTTTATGGAAATTATTGAATGGTTCAATCCATACATCTGTGTTTCAGCCCTCTGTGTGTGTTATTGATGAAATATCTTATTGAGAGCAGATGTTGTTCAGCAGGGCAGCAGCAGCACCGCTGGAAGCGCAGCACCAGGTCCCGGGGCTGGTGCGATGTAAGGGATGAGCAGACAGGATGGGAGCAGCCCTGGGAATGCGCTGAGCCGGCCACATCACAGCAGAACCTCTGCCACAGCCACTCCCCAGCACTGCTGGCCACTGCTGGCCACTGCTCTTCCAAAAACCTCTTGGAAATCAGAAAACTCCTTCACATATAAATTGATTTTTAACTGAAACTGATCTAATTTTTCCATGAATTAAAGCGTTACGTACTGAAAAGAGAACACTGAGGGAAAAATCAAGGCTGAAGCCCTGAGTGCTGAGGCTGCTGTAGCAAAGCTCCCAGAGCCCCAGAGGGCTTTTCTGTCCATGTTACAGCTGTGCCCATAAAACCACTGGAGGAACCCAGTCCTGGTTCCTGACAGGCTCCTCCAACACATGCAGTGAGCTCCCCTCGTGCATCCCGAGCCACTGCTCGTGTGCAGCTCCTGCGCACTCGGCTGAGCCCGCAGGATACAGCTGAATTGGGACACCTGTGCCACGTACCCCAGAACCTGGCTACCACTGAGGGATGGCTGGGCTGCTCCTGGAGTTGGCTCTGGGCTCCCTGTGAGCATTGGGCTCAGTTCTGGGGCATCACTTTGGACAAGGAGATGATGAGGAGGTGCTTCCACCAGAAGCTGAGCTTCGGCCACCAGCTGATTTAGTTTAGCATCCTTGGTTGGATTTGCACAGCTCTGGGAGCCCAAAGCCCAACATATTGTTTGTTTAATCCTTTGGAAGTCAGAGCAAACATATACTAAGTGGATTGTAGAAATAAATGTCTGTAGTTTTACACATTTCTCTTTTCAAAGTAACCGTGGAAGTGAGAGGTTAAACTGCAGCAAAACCCAGGTGTCCCTTGCTCCCAGAAGGGATGGGAGGAGGACAGAACTGCAGCTCTCGTGCTCTAGAGGGGTCCTGTCTTTTTGGTTTGTGGCTGTTGGTTCTTGTAAGAGCAAGAGAGCCGAATGCAAGGGCTCTTGGGCATTAATCATGGAGATTATCTGACAGCTGCTTTATCTGCGCGCAGCTCCACATCACCGCTCGGAATGATGCTGTAATGCCACATCATCCAATTAGACTTTTTCCCTCTTTTTATTAGGAATGTGCCTTATCCAAATGCTGTCATATAAAGCTGGGGGGTGCTTGTGGGGGTAGTTTATGGCTGTGCAGAACCCAACTAGCTTATTTTCTGGTTTATATAATGTTTCAGAGTCCCAGGACAATCTCTGCAAGCTCAGATGTTTAACTTGCCACAGGCTGTGGGCAGGAAATAGATTTGCTTGTTCCTTCTCAGGGCTGTTGTGAATTTCATTTAAAGGGGAACTAAAATTATTTATTTTCAACTTCATTGCTGGGTTAACAGTTGGACTCTATGGTCTTAGATGTCTTTTCCAATTTAAATGGTTTCCTAACTCTAGTATAATTTTCTATAGTTGAAGAAGGAATACATTGCTCTTTTACCACTTAAAAATGCTGCTCTTTCTGCATTTTGCTCTGTTTCAGTAATGCAAATAATGGCATTAATTTAATTTTGTATTAATTTTCTCATGCATGTAATGAAATCCAGTTCCCTTGTTAATCCAGCAATCTCAGCAAACACAGTATTGGAGCATTGCTTAATCCCCTTTCTTGTTTCTCTCTAATGTGCTTTTGACTTTTTTAAGGGTGAAATGAGAGTGTTTCTGTGCAGACAAGGCCAGGTATTACCTTTCCACATTTATTACCCAATTTAAGTTATTAATGTGTTGCCAAAACACATCCAGGTATTGGTGGTTTCTGTCTGTACAATATTTGTGTTCAGAAAACCAAGTCCCTGCAAAGGGGCTGCCACAAGATAGTTTCAGACTGGGGAAATGAACTGCATCCAATTCCCAGAGAATTCTTGTTGCTTTGGGTTCTTCTTAATTCTGAGTGGTTTTGCAAAAGGCAAACTGATGGTGGAGGTGATGTGACATCTTTGTCTCTGCAAAGACCCCTCTCTGAGTGCTGCCAGGCTTCCCACCAGCAGCGTCCAGTTCCCAGGGCTTTGTGTCCATTGTGTGCTATTGAATTGTGTCAGGCTAAAATTTGGCAGAGGGGTTGTGAGCCCCATGTCAGTCCTGACACTTTCCAACATGGCTCCTGTTCCGTGTCACTGCTGGCCCACTGGGGATGTCCCATTGGTGCATGGCTCTGCCGGTGCCAATGGCTCTGCTCAGCAGCAGCCTCTCAGCCAGGTGGAATGGCTCTGGGAGAAGGGGAAAAGTTTCCTTCCATGGACTGAGACCAGCCTCTCCATGCGATGAGAGCAGTGTTTCAATGCTGGAGGAGCCAAGGGGGTCTCTTGTCCCGCTCTGGCCCTGGAGGGTCTGGCCACTGGCCAGGCAGTGAGTGGCTGCACAGCTGACATGTCCGTGGCTTTTGGCTCAGGACGGGGTGTTATTCCAGGCTACTGTGGCTCGAGGTGACAAGGATCAGCGTTTGCTGCTTTATGTCTGTCTGAAGTTATTTTCCAAGTGAGTTTTCAGGCGCAGCTGCCTCCAGCTAAGATGGTCTGAGGGGCGCTGGGTCTGACACGCACATGTGTGACTTGGCCCACAGGCAGCACGTTGTCGCTTATGGGGGATGTC
Source organism: Pomatostomus ruficeps (assembly GCA_013400735.1). Taxonomy (NCBI): domain Eukaryota; kingdom Metazoa; phylum Chordata; class Aves; order Passeriformes; family Timaliidae; genus Pomatostomus; species Pomatostomus ruficeps. The sequence continues at coordinate 102,748 of VYZT01052813.1, forward strand.
GGCTCCTGTGACACAGACAGGATGGATGGGGTTTGGACAGACCTGCTCTAGAGGAAGGTGTCCCTGCCCGTCGCAGAGGGGTCAGAATGGTGTGAGTTGGAGGTCCCTTCCCACCCTAACCACACTGTGATTCTGATTTATGATCCTGTGCAGACACAGCTCAGCTCTGTGCTGCCGACTGGTCCAGGACCACACCCACACCACCAGTGTTTATTGAAATGAGAACCAAATGCAGAGACCCTGGGGCTGAGTGAGCTGAGGCAGAACTAAGGCTCTGTATCGAGGGTCTTACCCACCTGCAGGTCCCTTCTGTAGCTCTGAATCTCTAAAATCCATGACTTTCCTTAGCTCTGCAGAAGCCAGTTTGATTCTGTGGGGACTTCCCCCTGAAGATGTCTGCTAGCCCTGAAATGATTTATGACTGTGCTGCATTTGGGCTGGCTGTGGTGGAAGCAGTTGAGGGATGCAGTAGATCACAGAAACTGGCCAGGCTGATGAAGTGTCCCAGCGAAATGTCCACAGTCACTTAAGGAGCTTTTGATCCATGGTGTCCCCGAGCCTGCCACATCCTGCTCCTCTGAGAAATGGGGGAGAGAGGGGAAATGATGTCCAGCTGTGGCTGCCTGGCCACTCACTCAGCATTATCCTCATCCTACATCCAAAGCACAGCACTGTACCAGCTAATAAAAGGAAAACTATATCCCAGCCAAACCTGGGACAATCACAGGAAGCATCTCATGGCATATTTTATCTATTTTATTACTGCATGCATTGGGTGCCTGAGCTGCCATTTTTTATACAAATGCTCAAACTTATAATTTCTTAAAAGGTATCTCCTGTGAAGATATTTTTATTGCATTAAATGTTTTCTTCTTCTCTTTTCTTTGTGAATAACTAATGAAATCTCATAAAAAGAGGAGGGAGAAGACCAGAACAAAGGGAGCAAGATGTGTCCTGTGACAAGGGTGACCTCAGCCCAGCAGAAGCAGGTATCACTTGGGAAGGACACTTGGAGGACACTTAGACAGAGCCTCAGGAATGTGTCTCCCTCTCTGCGCTGAAGCAGCACCTGGAGCCTGCGGAGAATTGCCTGGGATGTGGCAAAAGGTGAATTATGACAATTCTGTTAATCCTGGGCTGGCAGCAGGGCTGGGGCAGGTCCCCTCACTCTGGTGTCACCCACTGCAGCAGATGACACCTCTTGGGTTTGGAGTTCCAGGCAGCACATGGGCTGTCCTTAAGATGCTTAGTGGGGTCTAGGGGGTTTTTTCCCCTTTCCTCCTGACTCAAAACTTTGCTTCCAGGGGCCTGGGCAGAGAGGTCAGGACTCCATGCCCTGGGAAAGGGAACTGAAAAGCACCTGTACATTCACCATGTGTCAGGGTGTCTTCTCAGGCTCATAAATAATGAATTTCATGGATCTGAGCCTTTCTTTCAAATCAGAACATCCAAACCTGGGCACTCAAAATGTAATTTAAACTTCAAATTTGAAGAGCATCCCTACTCCCATCTAATTTTAGATTTTAAACTTGTTCCCACCTGCTCTTTATAATCAGTGGAGATGCCTGAGTGTTCCTCTCCTCTGCTGACTCCAGAGCAAGCCTTGGGGTAGGCTGCTCCTGACACCCCCGAAAGCAGGTGGCATGACCCTGGGCAGTAAAGTAGAGCTGTGTATTTCAAGCTCTTTAAATAGTCTGTCAGCTCCTCAGAGTGGGTGGAAGCAGACCATCTTCCTTTTCCCTTGTTTTTTGCTAACGATGCCTGCGCATTTTCACTTATTGGTTCCCTCATTTGGCTTCCGTTCTGCCAGATGACTCATGTCAAAAGCTCATAAAACCTGCAGTAAACAGCCTACTGTTCATCAGAGCAATTTGGGAGCTCCTTCTGGGAATACATGTCAGATTGTTAATATTCCAGCCCCGGGGGTGTTCCAGTACTGCTGCTTTCAAAATCATTGGAAATCCTTAGGTGCCCTATATTTTTGTTCTTCAGGTGTCTAAATGTGATATTTGGAAATTAATAACTACACCCCTTTCCTTTCGAAAGCGATTCCTGACTCCCATGTCTGGCGTCCTTTGGACTTCAACTGCTCAACTGTTCCTCATTAATGGAGGTATTCATGGAATCATGGCATGGTTTGGGTTGAAAGGGACCCCAAAGTCCACTGAGTTCCAATTCCCTCGCTTTCAGCACTTATGTCTGGGCAGGCAACTTGTCCAGCCGTCTCTCCTTCCTCTCCTGTAATCCCTCTGGCTTTTCCGATTGCTGGTGCTGGCTTGTGGCATCTCCTGTTTGCTCAGTGAGGGCAGGGGAGGTGTTTCCTCTGAAGCTTTGCCTTTTGCTCTTCTCCATTGCCTCAGAAAAGGGTTCCCAAACACGTCCGTGTGTTGGGACAGTGATCAGCTCCCTGACAACGCTGTGTGTGCCTCTCCCGAGCATTCAGCGGGGCTCTGTGCTGCCAACAACCACATCCTGGGAGTGGCTGAGCACCCCTTGCCTTGCCTGGAGGTGTGTGCCTGAGCCTCGCCCTGCCGTGGAGCTGGGAAGTTCTGGTTTCATGGAGGAGTGGGGACTGGACTTGGAGCCTTGCGCTCTGTAGAGCCAAGAGAGGCAGCTGGGTCTCCTCCTGACATTCCCTAAATCGTGGGTCACGCCAGAGCAGCCCTGGACACTGCAATACCCATATAACATAAAATCCTCAGGAACCAAAATGGAAAAAATAGTACAGGCTGGAGAAGCACCACTTCCTGTGGTGTTCCTGATGCCTCCTGGCTGCCTGTGGATGCCCCCGGTCCCTTCCACCCCCTCACCCTTTGCTAAAACAGCCCTGATTTCAGACTGACAAACATGTATGGAAATGGTGCCATGTACTGAGGGATCAGCATTTCTCTCATCTGGATAATTAACCTCTCAGTTGGCTGTGCAGTTGGATCTGAGCTCCACCGAGCTGTTAATCAAACTCTTCTTTCATATTCCCATATGTGCAGCTCAGTCTGGGCTGTGATATATACAAGCCAACATCAAACATTGCTCACAAAGCTGCTGGGAATTTTATTCTTTATTCCTTTTTAAATCCTCCCTGGCGGCCAGAGATGGGGGTGATTCCTGTTTTACACAGGGTCGTCTCCTCTATGTGGCATTAATTTGAATGAATTTGCATAAGGTGTTACGTAGATTTCTGGGAAGGAGAGAACTTTTTCAGGATGGAGCTTCAAAAGAAATCAGGGAAACCTCCACGCCTCCATTCCTATTTTCCCTGGGCTCGTGGGGAGCAGCCCTGGCCACATGGGAAGTGGAGCTGTTCGCTCCCTGGACCGGCTGTGCCACAGCAGTTGTGTAAGGCAGCAGCTGCATCAGATGGGCTCCTGCTCCCGCGGGCTTCACGCTCTGCAGTGAGCACACTCATCCGTGCCCCTCTCCGGGCCAGGGCTGTGTTGGGAAGGAGAAGGTAATCTTGGAAAACAGAGGGAAAAGGCACCGCTGCTCAGCAGCTGATGGAATCCAGCATGCAGGGCTTCCTGTGCTGCTCCTGGATGTCTGCTGGGAAAAGAGCACTTCCATCAGTCTCATCTTCTCAGCAGCATTTAAAAATGTGGAAGCTGGATGCTTTAGGAATGTTAAATAACAATTCAGCACCAGTTTTCATGCTATGACAATAAAATGCTTTTCTTTCAGCTGAAAGAATCCCATTTTCCCCTTTTTCTGTTTGTTTCTCTGCAGCTTTTCCTTTTGCAAAATCTCCAAAGGACCCCTGAAGGGTGGACAGGAGCCTGGAAACTGCTCCCCTTAGGGCCATTCCCCTGGCACTTTGGAAAAGGATGGAAAATGAGGAAGGAGAAGCAGGACCTGAGAAGGCCACGCTTTCTCAGGGTGCCATAATGTCCCAAGCCAGGAGCTGGGCTCATGCCTCAGAGCAGCAGGAAGATGTTTGCAGACAGCTACTGGGAGAAGGGCTCCTGCTGCACATGCTCTGCTTCAGATGTAAATCCAAGTTTTTCCTCAAGCTTCAATTCCGAGCATTGCCAAGCACCGAGCAGAGCCCCACTCTGCAGTGCTACATCCTGGCTGTCCCTGTGGCCATCAGTAGATGTGGAGGTTTATCACTGTGCCTCTGTCACAGCATGTAGGGAGCTCTCCTCTTTCCACGGGAATTATGTTATTGATGGAAAAGGTCAGCTTTCATGTGGAAAACATCCATTTTGTAAACATTTTTAAGGGCCAGAGCAGAATTTACTCAACAGTGGGTGCCTGGGGAGGGCTGCTGTGCATCACTGCTCGATCCTTGGCATGTGGCTGTGTGGCCAGTGAGGAGCATCAGGGCCCTGATCAGGGATTGAGGAAGTCCTGGGAAGCCACTGGGATGGACTGGAAAGACGGATTGCAGGAGGTAGTTGGGTCTCTGCCTTTCTCAGATTGTGGTAGTTCCTGTACAATGGTGTTTGTCACTGTGGCTCTCTCCTGGCCATGGTGTCCCCTGCAGAATTCCTCAGTATCCCTGCATGCTGGTGTCAGGATGCGGCTGCTGGGCAGGTCTGGGGTGTGCTGGGCTCTTAGAGCAGAGGAGCCCTGGGAGAACACATGTAGTCCTGCCAGGGTGTTGCCTGCCTAAAGCCGGGGGATGCTCAGACCTTTCTCTCCTCTGTGTGCTGCACCCTGGCCCCTCCTTGGAAAACACCAGATTCCAGCATTTGACACTGCAGAAAAGCCAGAAACAAAAATGTTTTTAAAAATGATTAAACAATGTCTTAAAATCATTGGTGGCACTGGGTTCAGAGACAGCTTTCAGCTTGGGTAATCCCCAAGTACTGTGGCTGGGAAAGGCTGAGGTGGGAAAGGCTGTGTCTGCCAGGCATGCTTTGTTCCTGTTCTTTCTCTGGTCATCTGTTGGCCACCCTCGAAAAGAAGCTGATGTCACAGCTGTCACACCTTGGAATGAGATTAACTCCTCAGTGTTTGCTGTCCTAAATCCACCTGCTCATCGTATCCATGTGGCTGAAGAGTTTGGGATAACTGGGGATGGGGGTTTGGCTTTCTCCTTGAAGCTTTTTGCTGATAAATTCCCTAGTAAAAGGTCATTCATAGGAGGCAGGAGGGTTCACAACCACACCGACTCAGCTTTTTAATTCACTTGTCAGGAAAATCCACAAACACCAGGGGTTTATGTCCAAAAAGGAGACAAAGGAGTCCTGCAACTTTATTCGAATAAAGGGAGAGAGTCCACTGGGGCACACGCCTGTGGGGTTTTCTCTCTCAAGGTTTTGGTGGGGGCAGCCTCCTTTTATCCTAATTCCTGGCCGAATGTTTCCCTCTTCCTTTCCTCATTGGCTGAAGTACTAGGAAGGTACATCCTTCGCAAACTGCCTACTACACATTCCCCCCTTGAACCTACTATTTTACCCCGAAGCTCAGAAGTTCAGATTTGTGCAGACCCTTGTCTGTTTCAGGGGTCAAAGCTGTCTGGGCTCTTCAACAAACCTGCTGCACAAAGTCAGTAGAGACATTAAGACTCATTTCAAAGATGCTAACACCCATGCCTTCACCCATCAAATTGTTTATAAAGATGTTAGCTTTCCTTGCAATCCCTCCTCTTCTTATTTCAATTTCTCAAACCCTAGTTATTATTAACTTAACCATTTTTAACGACCTGGAACATTTGAAACACCTCCTCCCGACTTTTCCAGGTCTGGTCCCTGCACCAGGTGTGGCAAGTAAATACAGAGAATAAAGTAGACAATGTCAGTTCGTATTAGTCCATTAATCAGTAGAGTTCCTTGTCCGTGGCTACTGATAGCCGAGGTCTCCCATCCTTTCCTTCCAGTTGAGAAATCCAAATCTCTGGGGCTTTAGAGACCTTGACCCAAGCATTATGGGTCCACCCGTGTTCAGCTGTCCTGAGTGCTGTCTCTGCAGTCCTGGTTGGATGTTATGAACAGCAAAGTCCAAAGGCAGCATCTGTGTTAACTGGACTTCCTGTTCAAGCAAGTCCAAATGACCTCAAGTAATCCCTGCCAGGGATGCCAATGACCTCAAATAAACCCCAATGACCTCAAGTAACCCCTGTGACCTCAAGCAACCCCTGAGGTTCTGCACCCTCAGCTCTAAGGGACAAGCAGCCTGCAGCACCCCACAGCAGCACATCATAACCAGGCTGTCAGGGGCAGGGATGTGAAGCAGACTCTCCCACAGCTTCTCTTCCAGCCTGGTCTCTCCATTCATCTTCTTCTTGAGGAGCTGACTCCTCAGCAGCAGGATCAGAGCAAGCCAGAGAATTCACTTGGCTCATGGTGGCCCTTCAGTTTTGCTGCACACAGTCAGTACCGAGCCTTAAACTGGTTTAAAAAAACCCAAAAGTGATGAATATTGTTACACAGAGAAAAAGTATAAAACAACTCAGTGGACACAAGCCAACTTACTGTTCATGTCTCATTCTTCCTGGCCTTTCCTAACCCTGTACAAAATGTATTTGAAGGGACTGGGCAAAGGCAGCTATGAAGATAACACACACAGTGGTAATTCACATACACACACATTCACCAACAGTGGTTGAATAAAACGCACCTGCTCATCTTTCCCACTTATCAAAAGAACATTTGAACAATTGTTTCTCCTTTGGTATAAAATTCAAATCAGACAGAGAAGTTCCTCTGTCTACCAGGAAACACTTCTCGCTTCAGCAAGGGCTCCAGCGTGGTGAGCCCCCGGTACAACAGCAGATCCTGACACCCTTCACAATTAATTTCTAATGTTCTTTTTTACAAATGGCACATTGATTCCTTCCCAATCCCTGTCCTGGTGAGTGGTGAAGGGTTTATTTAATCTTGCCTTTTAGTATTTACACCATTTTAAACATGCCCAGTGCCTGCAGTTCAGCTTGTGTGAAGTCACATCCCTGTTTTTCATCTACAGGTACAAGGGGTGTCTTTTGGGAAAGAAGGGAGCACGGAATAGTCCCTCCTCTGATGCCTGCTCCCTATAGGACTGTCCCTGCCTGGGAACACAGCTGAGGACTGGACTGGTGCTGGGGAACTGAGTCCTGGGCACTTCTCCTTTAATTGCCTACTTCCAGTGCTCCAGTTTGTTTGGAATATTGTCTGTTTCACAGACTGTTCTGGAGCCACATGGCAATGTTTGTCACTTTCTCCTAAAGCTGCCAATGTTGTTATTTAGAGAACAAGCATGAGTGTGGATTTGCTCATGTGTTTATGAACTTTCAGGGTGGAAATTTACAGGTGTTGAGTCAGTTGCTGCTCCCTCAGCCCCTCTCCTATAGATTCACCCTCCCGCCATGGGCAAGGGATACTTTTCACTAGACCAAGCCCCATATCCAACCTGGCCTTGGACCCTTCCAGGGATGGGGCAGCCACAGCTTCTCTGGGTAACCTGTGCCAGCTGCCAAAGAAGATTTTGAGTACAATGCAAGTAATGAATATGCCAGGTAGGGAAGGGCATTGCAGTCCTGCAGCAAAGCAACCCCATCAGTCTGTGGGTTTGGTTCTGGCTTTGGCGATTTCCCACTCCCCAGTTTTGGCTGCCCCTCACACTTCCCTGTGTAGCTATGTTCTAATGAGAGGTTGTGTGTTTCCAGTGAACACGTTCTTAAAACTACAGCCAGGGCCTCTTGGTGGGGTGTCTGTGAATCCCCGTCGTGCTCACGTGTGCCAGGCCGGCAGTTTTCCTGCTGGAAATGCCCAGCAGTTACCAACAGAATGCCAATCTGAATACAAACCTTTTTTAGAACTTCTATTAAGTGCTGGCAAACAACAGAGAGGCTGCCAATTACTGCTATTGAAATTCACATTCACATTCGTGCTGGAGCAATTTAGTGTAGGGCTGAGTTTTCTCTAAAAACTGTTTTTATTTTCTCAATAGAAAATTCCCTGAGGAAATCTCCCTGGTAACCAGAGATTATGTTAGGGGTCCTATGAAAATGTGCTGCTGGTTTTCATGGATTCTTGGAGGAGAAAATAATCTTACTAGTAAAAAATCCTGATCAGTCAGTATGTTGCAAATGTTTCAGTTCAGGTGCTGAATTGATGGGCCACTTCGCTCCAAAAAGCAGGATTTTATGGGTGGAATAGCACGAAGAAATGATGCTACTCTGACAGACCAAGGGTACTGGTAAAAAGGAGTGGAGGGGTTTAATTTGATGCGTAAACACCAATGGATTAAAAGGGAAATAACTTCTGGCTCTCAGTCACAAAGACAAATCTCCAAGAGTCAAGATTAAGGCAGAATGGATGAGTTTGCAGGTTCCAAATCCTGAAGGCAGTGTGAGCAAGGAATTTAAAAATAGTCTGATTTACGGAGAGTGTGGTTCATGCTGGATCCCTTTTTGGAGCATCAGCTGCTTCTCCCCATCCCTCACCAGTGGTCGCATGACAACAGGTTTTCGTCTCACCTTCCTCTATGGCACTGCCCTAAAATCTGTCTCCATGAGCTTTCCCATAAACCAGGGCAGCTGTTAGTCTGTTTAAAAGTGTGTTTTAATACCATGCTGAAACTGAGTGTTTCCAAGGTGGATAGCAGTGCGGGAGAACTCTGGCTGCTTTAGGGCATGCAACTGGAATGGGAATGGGAATGGAAAAGAGGAGCCAGTGCCCCAGGGTAGGTTCAGCACTACCACCTCCTCTCAGATCTTTGGGCTGAGAGGATCCATGAGATCCTTTCTTCTACTCCTTCCTTTAGAACTGTCCTCCTGTCCTTCTGCTTATCCAGACAGGTTTTGAGGGCTTTTTGACATCTGCCCTGCTGGTAATATAGATCTGATGGCAACAGTACCCAAAGGGGCTGTAAGGGAGCTGGAGAGGGTCTTTGGACAAGGGCCTGGAGTGACAGGACAAGGGGGAATGGCTCCCCACTGCCAGAGGGCAGAGTTAGATGGGATACTGGGAAGAAATTCTTCCTTGTGAGGGTAGGGAGGCCCTGGCACAGGTTGCCCAGAGAAGCTGTGGCTACCCCTGGATCCCTGGAAGTGTCCAAGGCCATATTGGACAGGGTTTGGAACAACTTGGTCTAGTGGAAGAGGTGAAACTAGATGAGCTTGGACTTATCTTTCAAACAAAACCATTCTGGGATTCTGTGATTACAGTCAAAGCACCTTCCCCTGACAATGGCTCAGCTGCTGGAAGTGTTACTTGGGAACATTTGGCTGTCAGGAATCGTGTCTCAGCTGGAAGTTACACAAAAATGCTTCTTTGCACTTGCAGAACCACTTCCCGTCCTGATGACAGATGAGTTTCTGCTTCCCGACTGCTGTGTTTTGGTAAGAAAAGGATATCAAATACACGTGTTCTGTGTCAACTGCTGGTTCCAAAATACCCTGTAAGGACAACTGTCCCACTCCTTGCACCAGCTAGGCATCCTGGTTTCCTGCAGTGCACCTTCTGGAGGCAAACCCCAGGCAGGCAGCAGCACAGCTCCTTTCTCAGTAGCCACACTGTGCTTCCCTGCCTGCCAGCATCACTCCTAGAGTGTGGAGCCCTCAATCCACTGCTCAGGCAAGAGCCGGCAGCATTCCCTCCACCAGCCTGGCATGCTGCTCTTCCCGAGGGACTGGGAAATACAGAGGCTTTAGAGCCACATGAAATAGTGTCTGATGCAGCAGGCGAGCCTGGGCAGGATTTCCCCCGCTGTAATAAGGAAAGTTTGCAGAGAGGAAGCGACTCCACTTCGGCAGCAGTGTATGGAGAGATGCTGTGTGAGCAGCTCTGCCCCAAACTCGTCTACAGGGATTTACAGAAAGTTCTGGCAAGCTTGGGTGAATTTTGGGGGAGGACGGAGTTGCATGTTTACGTGTGAATGTTTGGTCTGAAACAGTCATAAAGAGAAGCTGAGAACTCAGCATGGGGGAGCAGAACTCTCCAAAGTTGTTGATGGGCTGTTAGCTCAGCCCCAAATGCTGCCAGTCCATCTCTTTGTGCTTTAGGCTTCTGCTTTCAGAATCCCGGAATCATTTATGTCGGCATGTAGATGACCAAGCACCCCTCTGCACTGCTGCACTGTGGGATGCTCTGGTGGCTGGGGCTGTGGTGCTGGTGGTACTGGGGTCTGTCATCCCTGGAGTGCATGCAATGAGTGGGGGGTGTCCAGCCAGGAGCACAGAAATGCCCCAAACCAGTACAGCCTGAACTGCAGGGAATAAATACTACATAAGCACAAAACCCCCTGATTTATGTCTCACCACATGAGAAATGCCATTTGCCACAGAGCAGAGCAGCTTGAGCCTCTGTTTAAAAATGGATGAAATGAGAACACCTACCTCACATGTTCTTTCAGTAAATCTAACAATTAAAATGGTTTGACGATGCTGTGACAACAAGGCTTAACTCTTCAGGTGCTGTTCAGGGCTTTTTTTGGTTTTCTTTTTTCCCCTCCTGCTTTGCTCTTTCATTGAACAGTTGTCTGAAATCAGTGCTGTCAGTGGAACTCTTTTGGTTGGTCAGACCAACCTTTAGAGTATCTTTGGGCTACAGCATCTTTCTAAGCTTTGACTACAGCAGCTTTCTAAGGGTTAGCAGGAGACCTCTGATAGTGCAAGAAATGCTCTCTGTGCCTGAAGAAGGAATGCTGGATGGGGTTTTATCAGGGAATAGTTACCATTTCTTTGCCTTGTGCTGGTATCAGGGAAGACCCAGGGTATCACCTCTGGTTTTCCCCTTGAGGCAGTTTGCTCTCAGACTAAATCTGATTCAGGCTGGCTTTGCCTGCCTGCACAGGCCTCGTGCCAGTCCTGACCCCTCATGCCTTGGCCTCTTGGTGTCAAAATGCAGAGAAGGAGCGATTCAAAGCAACTTGGTGATTATGCCTCATTTCAGCAGGGACGTCTCTGCTCAGGACCATGTCACAGAACCATGGAATCATTTCTGCTCAAGTCCATGTCACAGAACCACAGAATCTTTGAGGTTGAGCTCTGACAAAACACTCAGTGGACACTCCTGAGGTGAACAAACAAAACTCTGCTGTGTTTATTCTGTGCCAGGAGGTAACAGGGCAGCCTCTCCTCCCACTTGCTGTGCTCTCCCCACAAGCTTCTCCAGCCCTCTGAAGCATGACATTTATTGTAGGTAAACCACAGAAGCTCTTCAAAGTGTTCCATGCCTTGTTCCCTTGTTAGCGCAAGGAACAGACACTCCTGATGCCTGAATTATTCCCCTTGCCAGACCCTGGAGAGACCCAGCTGGTTCCCTTGCCATATTCCAGGCTCCCTCCTTTCCCTTAGTCCCTCCCGCCTTCCCCATCACTTTTATCGTGTATTTTCCTGCACTCAGAATAATGGCTGGTACATGCAGTGAAATCAAGTTGGATTACAGTGATTTGGAAGTGAAGGGCTTTTGGATGCCTGCTCTGATTCTTTTGTTTGTGAGGAGGGAACAAATCCTGCTGTTCAAACACAGTGCAATAGAGTCAAGGTGGAAGTGAGGGCTGGCGCTGCTGGTGAAGCAGAGCTCCATGGAAGCAGCCCTGGAAAGCAATCCATTACACTGGATCCCATGGCTTTCTGCATTAATGGGCAGTGCCAGAGCCGTGACTCACTGGACCACCACTACTGTTGTCTAAAAATACCTCAAGAGAACATTTCAGATGGATATTGCAAGTGAGTCACCCTTCCCAAGGAAAGGGCTTAGGGAAAAGTTCGTGTAAACTGATGGAAATGACTCCCATCTCCAGGGCTGAGGTTTTTAGGGAGCACATGGGCCTTGGTCATCTCACTGCATCCATCCCTGCTGCTCCAGGCTGGTTGTTACCCCAGGCCTTCTGTCCTAGATGAGTGAGAACCTAATTAACATCGAAGGCGAAGGGATCAATAACCAATAGGAAACCAAATACTAAGAACTGTGTAACTTGGGACCAATGAACATTGAACCAAAGAATTTCTCTGAGTTTTGACTGTATAAGCATAGGAAAGATCTAGTAAAAATCATGTGTGATGGAATGATTTTCTCTCCACAACCCAGGCAATGTGTGAATGAAATGACTTCTGTTGTACATCCCAGCCAGAACAACATCCTGGCCAGAATAAAGTAATGCCTTGATTCTCTAAGTCTCAAAAATATTGTTGGAGAGTTTTTGTTTTTCCCATAGTTTTGGTGACAGCCTCAGAGCAGGGCCATTAACAAACGTGGACTAGCAGAGGGAGGTTCCTTGCAGTCTCAGCCTCTCCCATGGGCTTTCTCTTGAGGGGTTTCCAGAGCAGCTGATGCCTCTCAGTGTGGGCAGCTTGGAGATCTCACTGCTCTCCGAGCAGGAAAGCTCCTGGGACAGACGGTCCTGGATTTTGAGCTCTAGAAGCTCATCTTCCTGCCTAGCAGTGTGGCCACTTTCACAGGCAAACAGGGGTTTAAAGTGGAGGTTTAAACCCTGTTTGTACTGATAAAAACCCAGAGTGTCCAGTGATCCCAAGGGAGACTCCTGCCCAGTGCCAGAGGGGCTGTGGGTAAGTTGCTCAACTTCCTAAAGCCCTCCCACAGACTGCGAGGAGCAGCTTTGGAGGCAGGCAGGGAAATGCCTGCTGAATTCAGGCAGCCCCATTTCCTCCTGTTGCATTGCTGCCTCCCACCCAGGAGCCCACAGCCTGAAAATCTGCTCTTGGAGTGATAAAATCTGCACTTGGAGTGTTAGGCACAGCTTTAAAAAGGGAAGTTTTTCTGTATCACTGCTCATAGGGACTTGTTTTGAGCCCGGTGCTCAGCCTGGACAGTTCTGAAGCTCTGAGCACGATTTATCGTGTTATTTGGTCACTTTCTGACATTACTCTGTTCCTTGGAGATTACATTCCTTTTCAAAATAGCTCTAAAATGAAACACTGCTGTTTTCTATGAGTTTTTATTGTGGGTAGGAAAAGAATGGGATGGGTTGGGATCTCGCCTGAGGCAGTTTGTTAAGCACAAGGAGAAGGCTTATAAACAAAAGGACACTGAGGGGCTGGAATAAGGCTTGGGGCAGATTTAAGAGCAAATCCAGTAATTTTTTCCAGACATTAGGAGACCTTCTCCATCTCTGCAGATACTTAAAAGGAGGCTGTGAGCCCAGGTGGGGCTCAAGTGGCAGTAAAAGAGGAAATGGCCTGAAGTTGTGTCAAGGGAGGTTTGGGGTAGATATGAGGGAAAATTTTTTCACTGAAAGTGTTGTCAAGCCCTGGAATGGACGGTCCAGAGCAGTGGTGGAGTCACCATAGCTGGAGGAATTTAAAAGATGTGTAGATCTGAAGTGACCCAAAAGAATTCCTTTCCCAGGGGTCTCTGTTACCCTGCCAAAGTTTTGGGGTTACTGTACAGGCACACGGCTGCAACCTGAGCATCCTGCCACAAGGCTGTGGTGGGGAAGGCGGCCTGGGCAGGGTGGGGAGGTGGCTGCCCTCTGGGTGACCTTGATCCCTGCTCTGCTCCCTCTCCTCTCTGGGTGACTTTGGTCCCAGCTTTGCTCCCTCCCCTCTGCCCAGGAGCAGGGAGATGAGACCAAGGGGGACTTCCATGTCAGAGCCCTTGGACACCGTCTGGAGAGATCATTAGGGGTGAAATGAGGGGCCAGCACACACAAATATGGCAGCTATGCAGAAGTCACCTTATGTGGCTTGCTGGCCTGGAGCAGAGTTAGCACATGGATCCCTTTACTTATTTGGGCTGCTCCCCGTGCTCCCAAGTGGAAATGTCGTTTGTTCCTTGTGGCAGGGTATAAACATTCATCCTCTCCTTCCTGACCCTGTTGCTTTGATCCACGTGCTTTTCCACCATGCCTACTGGCCATGGAAAAACACATCAGCCTGAGCTGATCTGTTTTTCCTTTACAAACAAACGCATTTATTCTTCGGAAGTGAAACAGGGATGCGGGATCATGGAGCTGCAGGGCAAACCAGCGCATCCCTAACAAGGCTTCAGGCATGTTGGTTATTGGAGGCAGCAGAGATTTTGGGTCATGGTACTTTTCCTTCTTAGAAAGATTTGCTGCCTCTTCTTTGGTGCCAAACAGGTTTTGCCATAAGGAAAACAAACCCAAAGGTGTGTAATGACTCTGCCCTTTCTGAAGGCTGTTTTACTTGAGCAGAGAAGATTAATGGAAAAAGAGAAAATTAGGAAATTTATCAGCATAATTCCTGGGGCCAGCCTGTGAGTGAGCAGGGATCTGGCACTCCTTTTCTGGATCCATTCCATTGCTTTTGAGCAGTTACATTGTTGTCTCACCAGATCCTCTTTTTTTCCCTTTTTGCTTTTTATTTTCTGCTGTGTGTAGTGCTGGAACCTGCATTAAGGTGAGCAAAGTGCACTGACACTCCCTTCACATGGGAGGGTTTGAATTCACCCCTGTTGTAGCAGACCAAACTGAGGATGGGGTCTAGTCAGAGATTCCAACTGTTTGACTTGCTCCCAGAATCCATCCATCCTATCAGGACAGAAAACCCCTCGAGCCAGCTGCCCACGTGGAAACCAGGCCAGCCAAGCCTGGTCCCTGCGGGTTGCAGTGAGCTGAAGTCCCAGCTGAACCTGCTGCTCCGTGGCTGGGGCTGTTTCTCCTCATCTCTCCCAGCAGAAGATGCACTCTCAGGTCCCAGCTCTGTGCAATCAGGGAATGCAGAGCCTGCTGAAAGTATCTGCCTTTGCTAATGCTGCTGGCATTGTGTGGGAAAACCAAACCAAGGAATTAGCAAAACCAAAAGGGTGAAAAGAGCCACAGGTATCATTAAAACCCCAATGAGCAGCTCAGCCGCCTCTCTGTGAGTAACAACCTCAGATGTGCAGGAAGAACAACTCCGATGTTTCATGATGCAGCTCCGCTCCGGCAGCCGAGTGCTGCTGGGGGAGAGCAGGCCCGGGATGCAGCCCTGCTCTGCTGCCTGCCCTGGCCAAGTAAGGAGATGATGCTGTGGATGAGGCTCAGTGATTTCCCTCCGGCTGCCTCGCTACGGAGCTTCCCAGCAGCTGTGGCTCTGCCGGCTGCCAGGCTCTCGGTGGCTTCTGTGGGATACTGTGCTGGCACACACTGATCTGGGTGCCTAAAAGTAGAGTGAATTCTTCAAGACCCCTGGCCCTGGGTAGAGCCAGTTCTTATGTGGAGGAGGTGGCTTCTGCTGCCACTCTGCGCACCCCTGCAATGCCCACGTCCTGTGGGACACTGAGTGGGGACAGCACTGGCTGCACCTCAGCCTTTACATTCCCTGAGCAGCCCGTGCTGCTGTGAAATCCCCAGAATCCCCAGCCACAAGCTGAGAGCTGAGGGACTGAGCACAATGTTCTCCTGCCTTTCAAACGAGGAATCTCCTATTTGGGCCTGCAGAGAGGTTTTTGGAGCTGCAGTGTTTATCCTTTCCCTTCCCTCCTCCAAAGCTTGTGGAACAGGAGGAATGAGCCCCACTTTGTGAATCTCACAGCCCTCAAGGCAGCCCCAGGATTTGGGGGGCTTGACTCATAATATCTGCATAGCTGGGGCTGGCAGCTCAGCATTTAATAGCTGTGTGCCTGGAGGACTGACTATAAAAAGTCATGTTTAGATTTCTGCAGCATTCATCATTTATTTGAGAAAATACAGCAGCAAGCATTTAGGCAGACCCAAATATGGCAATTGCTCCATCATCTCTGTCCCAGACAAAGGAATGATCCGGTTCCAATGCCTTTTTCTCACCCTGACCCACACCTGACACCAGGGATACATCTATTAAGGCTGTTCAGCAGCCACCATTAACTACTGAACTCATGGAAAAGCAGGCCTAGCAATTAGTAGTTTCATGCCAGGAACTTCGGAATATTTTCTTGTTTTGTTTTTGTTTTGTTTTTCTTGTCTATGTAAGTGGATTGCTTAAACTGAATTTAACATACACGGGGTCAGTCCTCTCTGATTGAAAGCTGCGTTAATATTATTTAAGTTTGGAAATGACTGGAGGTAAATCAAATTTAGGTCATTTTGCTTCTGAATAAGAACTTGCATTGAGGGATTGAATGCATTTTAACTAATCCACTTAAAGTCAAGCAGTGACTTAGTTTAGATTATTTTTCCTGAGCAAGTCTGTATAGTTAAGACCTTGCACTGCTTTCCAACCCACCCTGCTTCACTCGGGTAGAGCGGTGTGGCACCAGCAGAATTAAATCCATGTACACAGAGAAGAGTGCTGGGTTCCAAAGTGTGAAATTAAACACAAAATATGTATTTGGGAGAATGAAGTCATGGTTTTATTTCTCTCCTTTCTAAACAGCCCGTAGAAATACAGCACATATCTATTTGGGGAAAAAACACTACATTGGACAAGAATTTGAAGCAAGTCCAGAGACTGTCTTTGCTGTCCCTGAGGCAGTATGCAGTGCAGCAGCTGCGTAAGGGTCTCAGGTGATTTTATGGGCCCACCTGCTTTCAAATTACTTCTTTATTTGGTTTTTTTTACAAAATACAGTGTCCTGATGAGTGTTAACTTCTTGTACATGGTGTTTGCTTGGCAGGCTGTTACAGGGCACCCAGAAGAACTGGGGCTAATTTGTCACTGAAACAAAAGAGAGCACAGGTGAGTGACGTGGCTGCCTTTCTTCTTGGTGAGGTTGCTCACACAAGAAATGGTGAAAGCATTGTCCTCCAGGTAAGCAGAAGCTTTATTCAGTAGTGCAAGTGTGTGGAGTCCTGGATGCTTAACTGGGAGCTCGGTTCACCACAAATTAACCCATTTCTCCCTCTTTGAAGTAGGGATTGAATTTGTTGCTTTTCCAGCAACAGTTTCTTTACACAGAATCACTTAAGTAGGAAAAGCTCTCTAACACCATCAAGTCCAGCCATTCCTCCAGTGCTGCCAAGGCCACCACTAGCCCATGTCCCCAAATGCCACATCCACCTGGCTTTTAAATCCCTCCAGGGCTGGGGACTCTGACACTGCCTGGGGCAGCCTGTGCTGGGGCTGGACAGCCCTTTCCATGAAGATGTTTTTCCTAATATCCAACCTAAACCTCCCCTGACAGAACGTGAAGCCATTTCCTCTTTGCCAGGGATTTCCTGGGGAATGCCATCCCTGGGCAGTTCAGTGCCACAATTCTTCAGACAGAACAGAGCAGCTTGTGAGAGGTGTTACACGAAACAGGATTTGAGGAGTAAGCCCAGGGCTCATGTACTTCCCTGGCTGGCAGTGGACCTTGTTGTTTGGGCTGGATGTGCTGGCTGTTTCCTGCTGGCCGTGATAACGTGTCGGGAATTGGGAACGGCGGCATTTGTCGGCTGGGAGCCGGCCTGGGATTATCAGCTCCTCGCAGGGCTGCTGCCCTCTTCCCTGTGGCTAAACGTGCCAGAGACTTGTGCTGCATGCTGAAAACGTACTGGTAAGAGGCACTCTTGAAAACAGAGCAGAACTTTTGTACTTGGATATTAATTTCTGGGAGATTTTGAAAATACAATTTTATTTTGTGATAAAGATTTAAAATAAATTTGGCTAAATTACAAACACATTTATGTTTGGAAAGTGACATACTGTTGCTCCAAACTGTCACCTGCTGACATCTAAAGCACATTGTGTGTCAGAACTTGAGCAAATATTTTGGCTAAATTAGGTGTCTTTGAGGAGACAGCAAGGAGCTCGTTTCTTTCATTCTTTCCTCCATGACACACACAAACACTGGCTGTGAGACCCTGGTATTCGCTGTGTCTGAAGTGCTGAAGGACTTACTGACCATACGCGATGGAGCTGTTTCACCAGCGCTACACAAGAGCTCTCCCACAGCAGCTCTCTCTCCACAGGGATGTTTTTGGGTGGCTGGGCTGGTTTGCACTACGCTGACGCCTCACTAGATGTCTCCAGGAGCAACCTGTGTGCTCCGAGATGCATCGCCTGATAAATCTGAGACTGGAATGGGGCTGGAACCGAGTCCAAGCAGAAGCTGGCCTGTTTGCACACTGTCACTGCCTCTTCTGGAAATGAGAGCCAATCTCTGCAGCATGAGGGGTCTTCTAACCTATTTGGGCTTTCTTGCTGAGAACTGGTGACAAATTCTGTCATGTAACACATTTATAGGCAGAGAAGTGAGGGCTGCTCCTGGGCAGGGAGAAACATCCCACTGAACTCCCTCTTGGTCTTCTGTCAACCCAGGCATGTTTCACTCACAGTTTAGGATGCCAATGAAACCTCCTATGTAAACTACTCCTCCATCTTCTCCTATATCTGGAATCAGGGAAAAAAATGGTAAGCAATAAACCATATCTCTGCTCACAGGAAGGATGATCACAGCTTCCTTCCAGTGACTTTAATTAAGCTACTTCAGCTAGGCCAGTAAGTTCAGCTCACTCAGCCAAGCAGCAGCATTTCTTCTCCTTGTAATTGTGAATTATCTCGTGGAGCTGCAGCAGTGCACTCCGATTGCATCAGCTCGTGTGTGAAGTGCTGATGAGCTGGTTTCAGATAGGGACCCATAGATTGTCCCAGGGATCTCTGCCATGTACAGGTCCTTCCAGTGTGAAGGGAACAAATAATCCCCGGGGCTGGAGGCTCTTGCACCTCTCTTGAAGACCGTGTGTTCCTCTCCTGCTGGCAGCCGCCCTTTCCAGCCTCTCTGAATCCAGGCGCACTGCTGAGAGGGTGGAGGGGAAGGAGTACAGGAAGATTTATCTGCTGTCTGAAGGGAAGTCACACAGAGCGGCCTGGGAGAGGCCACTGGAATCACCCCAGGGCAGCCACCTCTCCAGAGCTGAGGCAATGGAGACCTTGGAGGGAAGCGCTCCTCACAGACTGGTGCTGCTCAGTCCTTATGAGAGACTCAGGGATGCCCAAGCATGCCCCTGGCAAGCACAAGGATATTCCCAAACTGGAGGACAGACTGGAGACCAGGAAGGCAGCAGGGCTGCCATTCAGGGAACGAGAAGGAGTGGAGGGCTGGCAGGAAGGAAGTGCTGGTGTGCTGGATGGGGTCCCCTGTGCAGGGGGTCACAGCCTCTCCTGTGTGCCTTCCATGGCATCCTCCGGAGCAGGCCCGAGCTCCCGGGCTGTGCCGGGCACACGCAGCTCCCCGGGAGGAGGGAGCCCGCGGAGCCGGGGCTGCGGGGACACAGTTCCCATGGCAGGTCCCTGCCTGCCTCCTGCCCCATCCGGATGCCACAAGGCCTGATGCATCAGCAGGACCTAGGTGCTGGGATGCATCCTAGCCCACATCCGGAGTGTCGGGATGCCGGTGTCTGGCCTGGCTCTGCCCACCAGCGGAGGTGGCCAGCGCTGCCATAGCAGCTGGAGGCAGAGGAGAGTTCCTGTCCTAAGGGGCTTATCAAGTCCTTGTGTTTAACGAGGAATTAGCCGGACTGGCTTAATGGCTGGGCTTGATGGCCTCAGAGGTGTTTTCCAATCTAAATGATTCTGAGGCAGAATTCACAAGAGAGTGCAAGAAAGGCAAGAAACAGAAGGTGCTTTCATACAGCCTGAGGGAAAAACCTTTATGAGCAGCCTCCATGATTTGTTGTCTGCAAGGGGGGGCCTTGGGGGACAGGGACACAGGAGGAAGGTGGTGGCAGGAGCTAGCATCCTGCCAGTGTTGCTGGCCTGTGATGACGCTTTTTGGAGGACAGCATCCCTCACAGGCAGGCCCCTGTGGAGGGGTCCAGCAGTAAAGGTGGGGCAGAAGGATTGATGGTGATCCAAGATCTATATTAGATTTCATGATCTTTTTTTTGTTTTCTAAGACTTTTGCAAGCTGTAAACTGTGAACTCTGGATATACCAATGTTAGGATTCATTCTGACACAGCTATTCTCAATATTTACACAGTTACCCATCCTTCTTCTGCATTTCTGAATTTTTTTTGCCTTCAGAAACCTCTTCCCGTGGCAAAGGGTCCTCCAGGGCAATTGCACTGCATGTAATAGGGTTTCATTTGCATTTGTTTTGAATTTTATGCCCTTTAATTTTAATAAGTGTTGCTGGTTTCCAGTGCCATCAGGCAGGTAGAAGAGCAGCTCTTTTCTACAGAGCAGTTGTTACTCCCCAGCCTTTCCCCAAGGCGGGCTGCACATAGACACACCACCAGCCTGCCCTGTGCCTGCAGAAGAGGAGGGGAGCACGGGAGGACGGCCCATGAGGAGACACAGAATCACTCTGTTTGTAAACCTGATCATTGATTTGAGAGCAAACAAGCTGCTGCTGAAAGAAAAAAAGGAAAGAGTCATCCCGAGGCATTCAGCAATGAGCTATGCAAGACACAGCCTCAAACCACAGGAAGCCCTGATATCCCATGAAGTAACAAATATTTTTCTATAAATACCAGCGTTTTTATTGCCTCTTTCATCCAGAAAGAACCCTAGTTGGCTTTTATGCACTGCATACTCAATTTGGTAATTGCTTCTCCTCGCCACTGAAACACAAGATATTCCCAAAGATTCACCAGTAGCAGAGGGTTTAACCACTGGGACAAGCAGCTCTAACAGGGGAGGGCTGTCCCGCTCCATCCTGCCTCTCTGGCTCTCACCCCACTGGCCTTGCTAAGAGAAAACCGCACCTAAAAAGAGGGCTGCAGGAGAAAATACCTACAAGCCTCAAAAAGGGACAAATACATATACACATACAAACACAGTGTATACTATTTCTTTAGGCTGTTTGTTCACGTGTGTATTTAATTGTGACTCAAGAAGGGAGGACGTGAAAAACTTTAGAAAAATCTGTCTAAGAAAGGGTACTGACCAGAAAAGGAGTGAAGAAGCTGGATGCTCCTGCCTTCCCTTAACCACCAAAGACGCCAAACCCCTCTGCCAGAAAGTGAGCCAGAAATCAGATCTGTCACAGCCCTGTTTGTTTTCCTAGAGCTCGGGAACACGGAGAGGGTGTCCCCTCTGTGCCCTCCTGTACTGCAGGCCTCCCTGAAACCCTGAGCTCACCACAAGTCTGTAAGTGCAAACACTTTTGCTCAAGCTTTTCAGAGAGAGGAGAGAGCTGCCAGCCTTCAGGAGGAGGACACCCAGCTTTATCCAAGGCTGTGACCTTAAGCTGTTTTATCTAGGCAGATGCAAACTTATTTAAATGCTCTTAAATAAAATGGGAACAGGCGTAGCCTAAACTACTGTAAACTGTTTTTACATGTTCGCATCAGCTGGGCAGCCTTTTGAACCACCCTGAACCTGGAGTATGAGTGTGTGACTGAAAGGAGGTGGTTTGTCATTGCTGTATGCAGCACTGCTCAGAGCTGACCAAAACCATCTCTCCTTCAGCTGCTGGCCACTAGCTAGCAATGACATCCTGGTACACACACACTCCCTAGCCTCCCCCAGGGCACGGTTGGTTGGATTTGCTGAAACCAGCTCATTCAGATGGGTAACTTTACGTGGGAGCAGGGGAAGATCACTCAGGCAGGCTTTCTGCTCGCTGAGCAGGCAGGAAGGAGAGAGCAGTGGCAATCAGCAGCATGTTTAATTGCATCCTCTCTGTGGCTTGCAGAGGATGTGTGTGTGTGTCGAAGGTTTGTGGGTTAAACAGCTGGTTTAAGCCAGTCCCTCTTCCCTGACAGGAGAGACGCCACTGTGCTGAGCCGTCCTCACTGCTGCTTTTAACCTGGGACTGGAGCTGTGCTCAGCCACAGCCCTGGCACTGAACTGCTTGCAGAGTACAAACAAGCACCTAAACACGTACAGCAGCACACGCCTGAGGTGCAGGGCGCGGCTTTCTGTGTAGGCAGACCCTGGCAGGGAGGGCACAGGAGCTGTGCTGGAAAGGGAGGACCCTGGACTGGAACCCAAGGCAAGGAGTCATCTCACTGCCCTTTGAGACCCACCCGCAGTGCTGTAGGTGGGTCTCCACTGTGGTTCTGTGTCTGTGGAATGCAGCAGCAGGGAGACTTGGAGATTCTGCCATGTAGGTGGTCTCTGCTGGGCACTGCCCAGTCCCAGTCTCATGGTGCCCCTGCCCATGTTTGGCCAATGCTCCAGGGCCAGTCTCAAGTGCAGCCCCCTTCAGCCCTTCGAGCAGACTTGGGGTGCTGCCTGCCAGCTGGGGATCACCCTCCCTGGCAGCTGGATTCTGCCTGGCCAATGTGTATCGATTGTGCTCTCCTTGAATCCCAAATATTTTTCTCCAGAGTTGAAAGCTCTTTGTGAGCATAATCTGCGAGTCCAAACAGAAGAAAATCTCTGTTTGGTCTGAAGAGCAGAACTTGGCGTGGCTCACAGGGGAAAACGCCAAGTACGCGAGGGCTGTTTGCTCTCCTCGCAAGAGTCACGACTGTTCCTTAGCTCTGCTAAGGCACATCTGGCTGTCATCTCTGCACATCTGCATCCTGTGATTTACACAGTTTTCTCCCAATGCTTTATGTGGTTTTGTGCTGTGGAAAGAACAAAAGCGCATCCTTCTGCCCCTCTGAGAGCCAGCTCTGTGGGAACCTTCCTAGGGCCCTCACAGAGTAAGGGGACCTCCTCTGGAGCCTCCGTGGCCCTCCACAGAGAACGCTCTACAAGGCAGCGAGCATGGAAGACAGTGGCAGAGGTGATACAAAGCAAACGCTATAAAGCTCAGCAGCATGTTAGTCATGTCTGGTCTTTAGCAGGTTTTTTTTTTTTTTGCAGAAGACTCCTGTAGAAGATAAATATAGAGTGTTTCTTCCAGAAGAGTAACATCCACCGCAATTCCCTTCCTTCTGTTTCCTCCTGCAGACGGAGTAGTTCAAAGCCTGTTCCACCCACTCACCCATTTATTGCTGGGAGAGAAGAGGGAATTCTCCTGTCTTATGCTCCCCAGAAATGGAGATATTTCAGGAGCTAGTACTTACTATGCTAGTAAGGCATTTGCTAACTTACCTTGTGATTCTGAGTGGGAAATTTGTTCCTAACCTTTGTAGGCTTCCCAAATAGTTCCAGTCTCAATTCCCAAGACAGTGAGCTCCCACCTGGTATTTACAAGCAGCCCTGCAATGGGACCAGAGGAGGCTTAGGATGGAGGCATGAGTAATGATTTTGCAGTGACTCTCAGGGTCACATTTTCAAGAAGTTGCAGACTTCAAAGGGCCATTTAAATTTAAAGGGAGTACTTTTGGGAGCACTGTCATAGTACTCTGTCGTGTCAGCAACGGGGACTTTCACCCACAAACCCCTCTCAGCCTGCAGTGGGTTGATTGCTTTCCCATGGCATCAATCAGAGCCAGCAGTGGGTACAGTCAGGATCTCTTTCCTCAGTTGGAGTGACTTGCTCTAGTGTTTGACAGCACTGCAGGTTTCAGAGTTGTTTATCATGGGATAAAACCTGCCCTGCCAGGGGGAAGGGAGTGTATCGTACCCGGAAAAAACACAAACCAAAACAAAACACTTCTTCCATAGTTACATCCTAGTCCATTTGTCAACTCCGTTTGCTGTCTGTGGGGGAGCTGGCTCTGCCTATCCTGGGCCAACAGGGACACCAGTGTTGCTAAAGTTGTGTGTAGGAGCACAAGCACTAAATGTGTAAGGGCAGCGTTGAAAACCAACATTCTGGTCAAGTTCAGAACTGGCAGAAACCCTTTCAGGAGAGGGTGGGTGCACATAATTCATTGCTGCCCCCAGAATGAGACTGTCTTTACTGAGAAAAGTTGCTAACTAACCAAAAATACTGACAATGATGTTTACTTTCATTTCAGTCTGTGCCTAGCAAGCCATGGCAGCTCTTGGGGAACAGTCAGACCTTAGGAACAGAGGTATTCCTTCTGCTCTCCTGTTCATCTCAGCTGAAGGTGGCTCTCCAGTCAAAAAGGTAGATCCATCATGTAACTCCAGGGCCCTTCCTGGATAATGGTGTCTCTGCACAGGTGTGGGCCCTGCAGAGGCAGCTGTTCCCTTGTGTGTGTACAACATTCTGGGTTCTGCACAGCCTGTAGGTATTTGTGTTAATGTTCCAATTGCAATTATGACATTACATGGAACCAGCCCAGGTTCTCAAGCCCAGAACCCCAGCAGAGGAGGGCTGGAGTGGCTGTGCATGGGCGGTCCTGTGTCAGAGCAGGTGGCACAGCTCCTCCGAGGTGCGTGAGCCGGTGTGCCAGGGTGCCCAGCAGAGTGATGGGACGCAAGAGGGCTCGCACAGGACCAGGCTGAAGGGCAGGTGAGGTAGGCGGCTGGTCACTCAGCAAAAAGTTCAGGGCATAGTGTGAGAAAAGGGGGAGAAATCCCCAACCACCCCCAGTGAGAAATCTCCCGAGTGTCTGAAAGGCGCAGGGATGGCAGCGAGGGCTGCCTCCTGCTGACACTGGGAGCACCGGTGAAGGATCACTGTTGCGTTGGGGCTTTTCTGGTGTCAAACAATGTACAGGCAATACAGCCCAGGAGATGATGCCAAGAGGTCCCGAGCGCCCCTGCGGTGGCGGGAGGTGCGATGGGTGCGATGCCCATCGCGGGTGAGGCCAGGCCAGCCGCGCTCGCCCCCTCCCCGCTCAGGAACCTGCGTGTAGCGGGGACCGTGCCCGAACCGTGCCGGAGCCGAGCTCGCCCTGCGTGTCATCCCAGGGGCCGCAGCCCCACCGCCCCTCCGCCGCCGCCGTGCGGCCCCC